>VYZV01014339.1:42917-84592 GCA_013401275.1 Pandion haliaetus | reverse complement strand
AGCAAAGCAAAAACAAAACCCCACCACACTGACACTATTTTGTTGGGTATATTTCACTTGATTTGTAGCATATTGTGGGAGTGCTGGAGAAAAGGAATCATAGAATTCAAGTCAGAACTAATTAAATAGTTTGGGCCAAGATGAAATGCAGGAATACAGATTGGTATCTTCTCCTACATGATAGCCATGTTCTACATCTAAGAGCTGTTTGGTCCTGTCCCCTGCTAATGATGCATATAAACCCATAAAGCCTGATAAAATTTGCTTTGATCTTGCTAAGATATCATTGCCTTAGGTACATTATATGTCACTGAGCGTGCATTTAGACGGAAGGCATGCCTTTTGGTCAAAAATGATTGGACATAGAACAGAGGGAAATGCTGGTCAGAGAAAAGTCTATGAGTCAGTGAGCGCTTCCTTAAAGTAGTTCACACTTCACCAAAACCATGGACTTGCAAAGAGTCAGAGTCAAGCTGGAGATATCGAAGGTTAAGACAACACCGAAGAAATAGGAAAATAGGAATTTGAAATAGGAAATGGGCCTGGGGGGCAGTTCTGGAGATCTGTGGTCCAACCTCTTGCCAAAAGCAGGTTTATTGCCAACACTAGACCAGGTCAGTCATGGCTTTGTCTGTATGAGTTCAAAAAACCACCAACAGTGAAGACATCACATGCTTATGGGTTGACCTGCCCTAGTGCTGCACCACTCTCCCAACAGAAAAGCTACCTTGTTGTCCTACCCAAATGTATTCTCCCTTTAGAGCCACACATGGGTATGTCTGATGAATCATGCTTCCTTCTCTCCCTCTACTCTTGCAAAATATGCGCTG
Source organism: Pandion haliaetus (assembly GCA_013401275.1). NCBI lineage: Eukaryota > Metazoa > Chordata > Aves > Accipitriformes > Pandionidae > Pandion > Pandion haliaetus. The sequence goes on along the minus strand of VYZV01014339.1, from coordinate 83,762 downwards.
TACTTCCACACACAGGTAAGCAACTGCAAACGCAGCAGGAAAGACAATGTCTTCAGCTAGGCTCTCCAAACCTCAGCTGATCCAAATAGGCATTAGCTTGCTTTACCAAGACTTTGGATGGGATGCTTGCATTTTTGACTTATGCCACCCAGCCCCACCTTTGGTTCATGGGGTGTTTGCACCCATCCATTTATCTGAGGCTAGTTTGTATGTGACAGATGAGAAGGCAATAAAAGGTTTACAAGCTGCATCCTGGAAGGGCTGTAGCCTTCAAGGCTAAACTTTGTACTCCAGACTGCTCAAACTGAAATCCCTGTTTCCAGCAGTGGTTGGTGTAGGGGGCATGGAATTAACCATGCTGCAAAGAAAGAAAGGTTTCTCTAACATCTTACACCTGTCTTGGACTAAAATAGTCCCTTTTCCAAAATCTTCTTACCCAGAATAATTTCCTATTCAGTAATCTTATTGCTTTGGAGCCAGACTGCTGGCTTTCATGGTGGAAAAGTCCTGTGTTATCACAAAAATATTGAAGAAAGACTTCAGGGTGAGGAAGAGTGGAGAAACTTGGGGCAGTTTCCATTGAAATGTACTGAACATCTGCAATTGTATTTAGATATTTTCTTGAAGCCAGGAGACTGACTTTTGCTGTTTATGTTCATGTGAATTCTTCTGTGCAGCACCAGTTTCCAAGATAACTGAGCCACAGGTATCAACACTTCACATAGCCCCTATCACTTCACAATGGGACTATAATCCTAATTTACTATGACCCTGCCAATCCTCAGTGTTGGTCTCTGAGTCACAGGGTAATCTCAACTGCTCAACTCTTCTCCAGGGAGGTTGCGTGTTTGCAAGGGAGGGAGATAGCAGTCTCCCTTCCCATAGCAACTCCTGCAAAGCCTTTGCACCGGTGTGAATATGAAAGAAAGATCTTTGCATGGAGAGCATTCAGGCACTGTACCTCTAGACCAAAGGAAAATACCAGCAGTCAGCTAGCAATAACGTGGCAAACATTTACCCAGACTTCTTAAGAAAAGGAAGGACAATGAGCTTGGGAATACAGTGTGTGTAAAACATCAGTTGTCCCATGGCACAAATGCTCCCTGTGAAGCCCAGGACTCCCAGTTACAAGAAAGGGAATTGCCTGGCGAGGCAGAGAAGTAATGTGAGTAAAGGATCACGTTGGTAACTATTTCCTTTGCCTTTTCCCTCCCACCCCCTTGTTCTATTTCAGTTCAGCACTGGAATCTCAAGGCAGGTGATCCAGCCACATTTGGCCAGAAACCTAAAACTGGGACAATCAAGGGCTTTGGTCAAACTCACACAATCCTGCCACTGAGGTGAATGGGATAATGCAACTGTAATACTCTAGAAATCATCCCAAATTCTTCCATTACATCAGTTATGTAATTCTTGTTAGTGACGTACCACTGAGCAACCCTTCCCCTTTTTAAATTGGTGGAAGTGCAGGTTACCTCTGGGCTGGAACACACAACGTGCAGATTATTTGTAGGCCTCCCTCATGAACAAGTGTTTCCAGAGACCACTGAAAAAAGGCAATGTTTAACAGCCTAAAATGCATCCTTTCGCCCTTTTTTTTTTCCCTCTATAAACAAAGGATCAGGAAATTAGTATTTTAACAGAGAAATATTTTGACTCCTAGGGAGAAAGGTGGAAGAATGTAAAGATATCAGAAGATCCAAGCTTTCATACTGTTTAACATCATACACATTCAGCTGAGATCCAGTTCCAGTATAATCAAAAAGCTACTTATATTGGAAACAGGATCTGATTAAAACACACCCAGAAAAACAACCTCTGACATCTTCTGAATGTGCATTTAAATATCTATATTTAGCAAAGAAAGATTCCAAGACAACACCACAAGCATAATTTTAAGTTTTCAATGGAGAAAGAGGAAAAAATAATGCCTCCTGCTCCATCTTACTGTGTGTATATTCAACTCCAATTTAAGTACAGCCTCAATGCTGGATCCAGTATGTCATTAGATATTGGAGCATACAGTATCCCAACTTATGAAGAGACTGAGTTGATAATCCAAATACCAGCCTGTCTCCATCTATTTTGATCTTTCAAGACAGCCAGCAAAATTCCTTCATTTCTATGTTTGGGCTCAGGAGGAGTCAGCAGACCTTGGCAGCGTGCCCTTGACCTCTAATGGATGTTAGGCTGGTTGATATTCAAGGCGTTCTTTGGGGAGGTGGTAGACCCTAGACCTGTGTGAGCTAGGGGAAGTCACTCCCCCCCACCCGTGAATCCAAAGTTCCCAGTGAAATAGGGGAGGAAAGGGTGCATTGCCAATTGTGAAGAGCTGCCAATGGCACAACCAGTCACTTTTACAGACCCATCATTGGAGGAGCCAATAAAAAACTACACACACAAGCACACACTCTTAAAAAGTTTTTATTAATTTTCATTGTTTTTTTTTTTAAAAAAAACAAACCCGTCAGTGCAACAGTTCAGTATCCCCTTCCTATCCCCCATCAGTAAGCAGTAATTTTAAAATCAGGAAATACCGAGTGCTGAAGCCAATGGGTTAGCATTTTGCTATTATTTCCTTCTGTCAAACTCTGAAAAAGTCCTCTGTATAAATTAAACAATGAAAAAAATGTTATTTTCAATTCTATGTCATTACAGTCAACAGAATCATAATAATGCATCTATGTGTGTCCACAATATATCAGGTATACATTTTTGGGAAAAGAAAAAAAGGAAAAAAAAAATATGACATTCTAGGCTTGTTAAAAGGATAATGGTCCCATATTTTTTATTAACAGGTTAGCAAAACAAAATCCAATGGATTACAATATTTACATGTTATTTGAAAAATAAAGTAGTGATAAAAGCATGTCACAATCATTATTTCTTTTTTTTTTTTTTTCTTTTTCATTTTTGGTAACCATTACAAACACCCAATCCAGGTATGGAACTGTTTAAATACATTTGAAATGAGGCCAATTAAAAAACAAATACAGACACAAAATGTGTATTTATACTTGTCCCTCCAATGTGTTTTTCCATGACATTCCCTCCCTACTTCGAAAAACAAAATAAAAAAAGCCAACAAAAAAATCAAAAGAATCCCCCTAACACACAACTGATGAATCCCCAAAAGCAAAACACCATGCTTCTCAAGTAGCACTTATTCCACAAATGCAACATTTTTGCCATCGATTTTATGTGAAGCTCTCTAGGACACCTTTTCCTCAGCAGCTTCCTATTTTCCCCCCTCCCCCTCCCACAGATCCCCCCCAAAACAAAAAAAACAAACGAAGACACATGCATTTCTAAAACTAGGTTTCAGTCAAGTACTTTCTACTTTTTGGAAAGAAACTTTTTTTGTTCACAATCAGAACATACCATGGGCACCAGATCCTGTATTTGTTGCTCAGGCAAAAGTCCTATTGAGTTTGGTAGGCTTTCCACCCAAGAAGTAGTGCAGGATCAGCCACTTAGGTATGCAGGCTCCTATTCATTCTACACTGCTCCCCTCATGCTAAAAGCTAAGGAGGAGGGGAAAAACTTAGCAACTCCATCTGGAATCGAGTAAAAGTAGTTCTCCAGGCTCAATGTCGTATGTAACTATTTCACCTCCACTTGCAAAAGATGTGTTAACAGACACCCCTCCCTCCCACCACACCAAAACAAAAAGAAAACACGTACACCACAGACGGAAGAAAAAAAGGTAGCCAATCTTAACGAAAAGTTATTGGTGTGAGACTGATAGATGTTAGTATGACAAGCAACAGAATGGTTATGAGGACCTATGTGTTTGGCCCGCGAGCTGCATAGCTGTGCCGTAAGTTTGGTTCTTTAGTTTTTTAAAAAAAAGTTAAAACTTCTTTGTTATTTCCATATGTTTAAAATTAACAACAACAACAGCAACAACAAAAAGTTCTATTCACAAGATCTAGTCTCCTTTCCCTGTCCTCCCCTTGAAAAGAAATACTCATTTTACATGAGAAACTTAATTGTGCTGTATTTGTAACACCTCAGGCTGATAGAAAATAAACATGTGGCAAACAAAACTGCACAATCAGTCACATGAAATCTATCAAATCCTAAAATTATAACTGAATACTAACAAACAGCTTACCTGGAATAAAGGATGACAATTCACAAACAGTTATCTAGGAATTAAAGTCTCTCTCTCTTTTTTTGTTTTTTTTTTTACTAAAATAATTAAAAAAATCACAGTATTTTAAGAAATAAAACCCACACTGGGATTTTAAGCACAATTTGTTTTCCTTTCTTTAAAACTTTTTTTCTTCCTCCACTCACCACTTTGCCCAGCAGTCTCTCTACATTTAACCACAACAACGGACAGGTAGTACTGACAAATGCAGAGATCTCCCTTGGTTAATTCTGAGGTACTAGGAAACAGGTGACTGTTTTAAGCAAAGCAGTTTCTGTTTTGTTTTTGTTTTCCTTTTTTTTTTTTCCTTTTTTTTTTTTCTTTTCTAAAGCAGTTGCATTCAGTCTGGAAAAGCGTTATGTATTAAAACTAGAAAAACGCACACAAATTTGTGCGTTGAAAAGTTGTCCCCCCCACTTCTTCCATGCTCACGACGCTTTCATTCACAAACAATCCAAGTCTCCACTGCAAAGCACGATGTGTAATGTAGGAATACGGGGAGTTGCTTCATTAGTCCAAGATGAATGTAACTTCCCATTGTCAAGATCCAGAAGAAAAGATGCAGTGATGTAATGGAGCCACTTATTCCATCACTTAAATAACTTTAATATACACACACTCACANTCATCACTGTTCAAGTACGTTGATTAGAATCACACCAAATGCTTATTCGTTTTTGGCCTCCGAGTTGTCTTGGAGAGGTTTGTCAGCAGCTACCATGCTGACCGCTGTTTCACTGTTGTGGGAATAGTCCACCACCATTTTCTCAATGACTTCTTTTTCTTCTGGCAGTGTGCTAACAGTTTCTTCTATGTCCTCCTTTGGCTGGCTGTCCTCACTGGTCCTGTGCTTGCTTTCGTTCAGTGCCCTGGAAAGCCGAGCAGCAGAAAACAGAAACACTTAGAGTCAATACAGAGAACAGCAAAGCCAACCTGTGCATATCACACAAGGGAGAAAAACAGGTAACTTTTTAGAAAGGTAGATGCAAGCAGGCACACCATTGCCACCTCATGCTCAAAAGGAGAGGCAGTGGAATGAAGCTACCAGTGGGACCCACGACATTCTAGTTTTGAAACCAAATCTTTATTTGCTCTACACTGGGACGATAAGAGGGAAGAACCACAATTGTGACTTTTAAAAGTTTATTCCTCTTTCCCTAGTCCCTTGTAAGCAAGACTTACAAGGCACCAAACAAAGGCACAGGAGAAGAGTACTTTTGCCAAAGAGTTAATGATCCAGTAAAACTTTTTATAGGTTGTAACTTTTCAAATACTCATATTTAAGCAGACAAGATTAAGGGTAAGAGAAGTAATATTTCTCATCCCATCACAGTTAACCTACAATATTGTATTTAAATGTCTTCCACATGTCAGCAACCTTGAATGTCATGTACTCTTCGAAGAAACCCTGGTCAGCAAAGAGATCTCTGCGACAGATGAGATCTTCATCAGAAGGAGGAAAATGATTCTTCCAGAGATGCCTATCTTATCCGTGATGCGTATTAAACCACAGTGTGCAAACTGCTATAGGAAGGCAAAGATCTTCAGTATGAAGATGAACTAGCCAACTTCACTGTGCACATTTTAGGAGGAGTTAATTCAGATTGATTCTACTTCCCTTGAAGGTCTTGACATTTCTCTGCACATAATTCTTTGCACTGCTATGCAAGTTTAGCTGCAAGCATGCAAAAGAGATATAACAATAAAGGGGAAAACCCCCAGTTCCTTCATAGAACATTCCATCTAATTTTCTGCCATTTTTATGCTGCTCTGCTGGCAGGCAAAATCAACAGTACACTCAGGTAAAATTAATCCTGGCCAAGTGGTATTCACCTTGGGACAATGTTAAGTTTTAGAATCACAATTGAAGGCTACAGTCTACAGCCGCCCTGGGCATCAGAGTTAAAAAGGATGAACAGGAACCTCCCATGCAGAGACATCTGATGACTGTATCCACACTTGTGACAGACAGAAGTGTTCTTCATAGAACTGTGTTTGCCTTCATCACAGGGCTTTTGGGGAGGCAAGGAATGGGGTGCAAGGAATGCACAGAGATCTACTGTTACTTTGGCTGTTTGGCAAAGGAATGTAAACCAACTTACATGCCATGTCTCAGCACATGTCGCTCCCACTCGGAGCCTTCCGTAAATGATCGGCCACAGAACTCGCACGGGAAGCGTTTCTCTGGAGCACCGCTATCAGGAAACATCATGGGATCTGGAAAAAGACAGCATAGCCTGTGAATTCAGAAGTGCCAGGGCAAGAAGGGACCACTGTGATCCTGCTCTGATCCCCTCTGCTGCACCTTCTCATCCCTGAGAAGCAAAAGGACTTACCTATCAATTACCTGTGTTTGTGAAAATGCAACTCCCCCAAAGCAAAGTGACACTGCAAGCGACAAATCCCATCCTAAGTCTTAAAGCATCTCTGCAAATAAGGGTAGCGAGTTACTACTCCCTGTTCCTGTATTTCAACAAATGAAAAGACTGTGGAGTTTTAATTCAAAACCAAAACTGAGAAGTTTAGGGCTGAAGTGGCTTGAAAGCAAAAAAAACCCCCCAAAACTCTACAGCCCATCTATAATTCTTCAATTGGTAGTACAAATTTTAGGAAACAAAGACTTGGTATATTTAATGTGATCCTCATATTAGATATCCCTTCATCATGAAGGCTCCTGGGTTAAGTCCTGCATCTTAACTGCATAGGTGTTTCATCCCATCCTAATCTTTTATACGTTGGGACCTCATTTGCAGAAGTGTCAAGCACCTAGTAATACAAGAGAAGTCACCGGCAGCTCAGGGAGCACTATTTCTGAAAACCAAGCTCTATGTGAACACAACCAGCTTTAACAAAAGATGAAACATTTTCTCACAAATTAAGAAGATCACCACATAAGCCATTAAAAATAATTGCATGGACTATCTCACTTGATTCTCTTGCTGGAAATGAGACAGCACCATCTGCTCAGAGCATTAATTCCTTAGCAGGGATTACCTTAAGCAAGAAATCAACAGAATGTCTTCCTGACTCCACCCAAACTGCATAAAAGAAAAGGGATTTTGCTTCATTTTGGTTCTGATCTCTGCTCACTTGATTTCTTCACTCCAAGATTTACTCTGTTCAAGATCAGCCTATGAACTTAAAATTGCCCACACATTCCCTATTATCCATATGTAAGTCCTGTAAATGTATGTGTGAACACACTTCTTACTAGCCTTTACTGAAGTTCTATATGGAATGGTTCTTAACATCATTTTTTGCCTCTTCTCCCTGAAAGAAAAAAACCCACTTTGTATTTCTTACTGTCAGTGATTTATTATGTGGTTAAATATCACAAAGCAAGGTGCTGTGTCAAGAGGAAGATCAGAAAGTAAGTCAATGCCATTAGTGCAGTTTACATCTGGATTTTAATACCTATGTGTGCTATAAATCTATAAACACACCACAACACACAGACTAGTTATCATACAGGGACAAATATTTATGGAAGGTAAAAGTTTTAGAGGCAAATGCTGCTGTTCTGTACATGAACATACCTACTGTATAGTACACAAGAGAAAGTTTATTCTGGGCATCTGCAGAGAGAAGACACACAACATAGAGGCTGTTTTGCTCAAACAGGGAGGAGTTAGGGTGGTCCAGCCTGGAGAATAGAAGTCTCTGGGGAGACCTTGTTGTAGCCTTTCAATTCTTAAAGGGGGCTTCTGAGAAAGATGGAGAGAGACTTCACCAGGGCTTGTAGTGACAGGACAAAGGGTAATGGTTTTAAACTAAAAGAGGGTAGGTATAGATTGGACATAAGGAAGAAATTTTTTAAGATGAGGGTGTTGAGACACTGGAACAGATTGCCCAGGGAAGGTGTGGATGCCCCATCATTAGAAGTGTTCAAGATCAGGTTGGATGGGTCTTGAAGCAACATGATTTAGTGAAAGATGTCTCTGCCCATGGCAGGGAGGGTTGGAGTATATGATCTTTAAAGGTCCCTTCCAACCCAAACTAGTCCATGATTTATACTTGCAATTCCCATTAAGATTAGCAAGTGCTAGTCTAGTAAATCCACCACCTCTTCAGAAAACACTATCTTGTTCACCCTACTGCACAATCAGTTCTGCTTCTAGGGCTGTGAATTTGGACTGCTTCTCTGGAGGAGCATCAGAAGCTGCCCTTCTCTGAGGCCTGCAGAAGAGAGGTAACAGACTGCACAGACACCTGACCTCTTTGCGGTTTTCTTGCATCACACATACAAGCATTCATGGACATTTATTTTTGTCTGCTGTGGAAAAACATGTCTCTATTCCAACTTCTGCTAAGACCAAGACATAAAGGTCAGTAAAGACAGGCAGTCCCTCTGGCATGCAGTGCATATGAGGGGGAGCTGTCCTTTCCATGGTGTATGCCAGAGACCCCTTTTTCACCCCTCATCTTCTTCCTCCCAGGTCAATATATTTTCAACTATCCTTTATCAGCAGCCAATGACTTCCTTCCTTTCCCATCCAAGATAGCAGTTCAGCTCTGATGAACTCTGCTACTCAGCTCTGCCTGTTCACATGGGCAATAGCCCTTCTTCGGTCTACTGTCCAACAGCCTGTTTGGAGAAACAATGCACTCTTTGCATCTGCAGTACTGCACATACCAGCCAGAAGTCAAAGTGGCGAATGCAGGCAGCTGTTTGAATCAGGGAAGGAAATCCTGGTTCTGCCAGTCACAGACTTCAGAGGGTTCAGACAGCATTTGATTCCAGATACTCGGAGCACACAGAGGCACTCTCAGCAAATCCCACTTCCTGCTAACACCACAAAGGCTAGAATTGCCAAAAGCACCCGAGTAGCATACAGAATTACACAGTTTGATGTGGTTTGAAAGCTGTGACAGTATTAGACACTGTGACAGGCTACATATAAAACCATAGGTCTGGTCCTCTGCTAACACGGCAAACCATTTCTGTGTTAGAACTGTCTTCTGAAAATCCATAGGGAGATGTCAGCATGCAACTCAGCATCCAACCACACCCTCAGTTCCTGTCTTACTGGGACGTTTTCCAAAAGTGTACCTTGCATCTTGTGCCTTATAGTGGTAATCCACACTTGTTGAGAAAAATATAATCAATACAACCGGATCTTTTCTAAATACTCTTGCTGTAGTAGGCATAATGGTTTTCTGCATTTTCTACCCATTTTACTATATTACAAACAGTAACAGATTAAAAAGAAGAAATAACAATGGTGAAACATTGGCCCTACAGGCCAGTCAGGAAAGAATAACTGCACAACAAACTGGGAAATATGCATGACCTTTTTAGACTGGTCAACTGAACAAGCATGCAGAAATCATTTTAGCCAGTCACAGATTAAAAAAACACAGATAAGGTGAAAAAAGTACAGAATAAAAATTAGAATTATTAAGAAACTATCCTTTGCTTAATTATTGATCAAATGAAACATGGGGATAACATTTATCTATTATTCCTGCAAATTTAGATCTCCAGTGTCGAAGGTGGTATTTTTACTTTTCACAGTGTAACCTAAAGCTAATTTAAACAATGAATTTCACCTTGGGCTGTCCCCCTACCCATGGTGCATTTACAGGGATTTATACGGCTTGGCAGATAGCACCTTCTTCTCCTTGGTCTAGATGCCATGGCTTGCAAGGTCACTTCAGCACCTGCGCTTGTATGTAATGCTAAGGTAATCCTCACAAGGACAGCATGACTCTTCATCCCCTGCTAGCTGTGGGTCTATCCAAAACATTAATCAGCCTGCTACATCTGGAACTAAAGAGAGCTGCTCCTTTAGTCAAATCATTACACAAACATTGTTCCAGCCAGGAGGGTTGAAGCTCTGAGGGTTGAAGCTGTCCCCAGATACCCAAGCATGTTTCCACATGAGTTACTCATGTTGAACTTTGAAATGCATATAGGACAAACATCCCTTTAGGTCCTCCTCTGATTTTTCTACTGCTCTTGTGAAGGATATTTTTCATTAAAACATAAATGGTTTCCTATCCAACTCGCTTCCTTTCTCATTTACATAAAAGTTATCACTAACCACACTTGAAGGGAAGTGCTGGTGATAAGTTGTTATGGATTTGTGTGGCGTGGTTTTCCTTGGTGGCAGGGGAGGGGGCTGCAGAGGCGGCCCCTTTAAGAAGTTGCTTAAAGAATTCGCTGCCCCAAAATGTCGGACCCGTGCGCCAAAATGTCGGACCCGCCTCTAGGCGGGGAGTGACGGTGATAACGCCTCTGGGAAAACATATTTAAGAAGGGGAACCGGTAGTGTGGGGGTTGGGGAAACCTGAGAGGAACATCGCTGCCGACACTGGAGTCATGGAAGTGGAGGGGGAGGAGGGTGCACCTGAGGAGGCTGATGGCCCTGCAGCCCATGGGGGTGAACGGTGGAGCGGAGGCTCCCGAAGGTGGCCGTAACCCCACGGTAAAAACCGCGCTGAAGCAGTGTGTGACTGGAGAGCAGCCCGCGGAAAGGACCTGCGCCAGGGGAGTTCGGGAAGAACTGAAGCCCGCGGAAAGGATCCGCACCAGGGAAGTTTGTGAGGAACTGCAGCCCGCGGAAAGGAACCACGTTGGAGCAGGGAACGAGAGAGGAATCTTCCCCCTGAGGAAAGAAGCGGCAACGACGATGTGTGGCGAGCTGACTCAACCCCCATCCCCTGTTCTCCTGCGCCGCCGGGGGAGGAGGTTGAAAGCATTGGGAATGGAACTGAGCCGGGAAGGCGGGATTCCCCTGCGCTGCCGGGGGGAAGGAGGTAGAAAGCATCGGGAGTGGAGCTGAGCCGGGAAGGCGGGAGGGGTGGGGGGAGGTTGTTCTGATGTTTAGTTTCCCTTCCTAATACCCCTGTGTTTTGTTTTTGTTTTGATTTGTAGTAAATTAAATTGATTTTGTTTTTTTTTCCCAAGTTGAGCCTGTCTTTTGCCCGTGACCATAAGTGGGGAGTGATCCCTCCCAGTCCTTGTCTCGACCCATGAGCCTGCCTTTGTATTTTCTCCTCATCCCAACGTGGCCAGGCGAGGGGGTGGGGGGTGAGCGAGCGGCTTCGTGGTGCTTTGTTACCGACTGAGCTGACCTGAAACCATGACATAAGTGCAGACTGAATTTATGCTGCAGGGACACTAAACAAAAGCCAAGACACTGGGGTCTTGCTATGAAAAGGTGAAAACATAATCTGAGCCCCTCCTGTTCTGTAAAGAACCTGTGATCCCAGAAATTGGAATTTTTCAATGTCTGAAAAGGTGTAGGGAGACACATTTTCTTCTGTGTACTCACCGCTGAGTGAATTTGAAAGCTGAAAATTCAGGAGGAAAAAGGTAAACATGGTGGTGTACCTTTAGTTAAAGTACGTAGAACTTGGCTAACTGTGGTCGTCAGCATCAAGAGGGTGGGTGACCCCAGGAACCTGACATTCAGACATCACAGGGCTAAAGATGTTAGAGTTGCAAACATACTGCATTTGACTGATGAACTGTGCACCAGAGCAGATTAGACAACACACAGTTTACACCAGATACTGCAATAACCTGGTTTTCATGGGGGAAGGTTGATGGAAGGGAAGGACAAGAAACCCTTAGTTCAATTTACAGAGAACTTACTTTTCCCCTGCTGATCTAACTTCAACCAAACCAAAAGCATTAGCAAGTGCATGGCCTAGCCTTGCTGAAGTCAGTGGGATTAGTCTTAGATACGAATTTAGGCACATATTTAAATACACAATGGTACAGGTGGGGCATGGACCTACCCTGGCTCCAGAGCTGCCAACTGCAGCAACTGCAGCAGGACTGACTCTGACAAGGAATGCTGGACACAGAGTTAAAAGCAGCCCATAAAAAAGTTTGGCCATGACCCCTTCATCCCTTGCTTGAACAATGCTGAGTGAAAAGCTGAAAATTGGTTACCAAAACAGAAAATCTGACAGACCACTAAAATACTCCACTTATGTAGTTTTCCAAGCCCTCATAGATGTTATCTGCATAGGCAGAGAAGTCACAGATGCTATCTGTGTTTTCTCATAGTACGTATTTTCCTAACAGACAGAGAACTTGTAATAAGGATTAGAAACACGAGATTCCCCCAGGAGCAGTGTCTTCACAAAAGCCCCATTCTGCTCCTGCTGGCATGCCTGCATGGCTCTACAGGAATGTGCTATAGAGTCAACAGCTGACTTTGTTTGGTGGGACTGGTAGGGCATGTTGCAGTGCCAAAAAAAAAACCCAAAAAAGAGCTGCACTGACCTCTCTCTTCAGTCTTGGGGCTTAACTCTTCTTCTTTTTCTTCTTCATCACTGCTGGAGCTCTCTGTTTTCCCCTTCATCTGTTCCAACTGGTCCAAGTTAACCCGTCCAACCAGCTCAAAATTACGACTCACCTTTGAAAGAAACACTTTTGTCAGCAATCAGCACAATCATTAGCTAATCAGAAAAATCATCACATATGCAGAACAAAATCCAGTACACCCCAAAGCCTGCTCGTCTAGAGGTGACATGCAGTCACCTAATCAAATTAACATACATTTCTTTTCAATGATAGCGATTCTTCTTTTGCTGTTTACTTTGCATTTCTCATTACTGGTTTTCAAAAATTAATGACATTTAGTAACACCACCCCCCTCCATTTCTTCCTGGTTTTGATGTATTAAAAAAAAAAAAAATCCAAGAAATGCGAAACACTTTACGTTGTATCCTCTTTTTATGGGACCATTCAGTTGCTGTGATCAAACATTGCTACTGCACGTCCACATTGAAGAAAAATTCTTTGTGACTGGTTCAATTCAGCTTCATGAAAGGATGGGTCTTTTACTAAACACAGGGCTGCTGTGTGCAACATACACTTTCACTCATTAATAACAGATTAATTTTCACTAGGAAGAGCTGCAAAGTGCTTTGCAAACTGATACACAGACTATAACGGGAACACTTCACCCAGCAGTCAAATTCAGCTAACCCTAGGGTGAAATGCACCACCTACTTAACAGCTCACAGCTGCAGTATAAAAGGAGCAGCTTAGGGCATGGAATTCAGGAACTCCACCACATCCAACAGAAACAGCAGAGGAGCACTTCAGATTTACAGCAGAGGCAGAGAGCATGGAGCACGACTCTTAATTCAACTCAGCTCATGCACAGGAACTCTTTAAGGTCCAACATAGCAGTTGGGTATCTGAGCCCAGAACTTGGACACAAATTAGCTAGATATAAATTACCAAAGAGAAATGGGGAAAAGATACCCTAAACTACTGGCACCATCACTGCAGGTCCAGATTGGAAGGGAGAGCTGAGTAAGGGAATAATCTTCCCAGCCTGATGCACTGTGTCGAAAGAATGAGAAGTACTGCCTTCTGGATATGCCAGGTGCCTAGCTGTGGTGATTAGGACACATGGAGCATCTCACGTACCATGTGAATTGCAGAAGACTCTCCAGAATTAATAAAGAGGGCAGATAAGCATAACAGGCCAACATAAGTTTACTGAGTTTATTTTTATAAGACAGCCATATATTTTTTGAGCATGAAAAGTTTTGCTGGCACTTCTGCTGCTGTCAATATAAATGTATTTGGCCGTAAGGAAAGTGTCATTCAGTCAATGAAGTAGGAGTGAGATTTTAGCAAGGACCTGGGCAGCTCAGCTCTAACAGGTGGAGGCATATAGCTGCATCCCCTGGAGATATGACAAGGAAGCACTCTAGCAAATACTCCAAAACACATCTCAGTTCTAGAACTTAAGTGTCTCTCAGCTATACAGCTCACAGTTACAGAAATTCAAAGCTAACAGTCTGTGGAAAGCATCTAATGACTTCTCAAAGACTGGATCAAGTTTGTACTCAGGCACTCCACAAAACTCCAAAGCAATCTTAACTTAGGACTTGGTTATATTTGCTGTTTATCTTTCCCTTGTTAAATGTAAAAGGGGATGTATTGCCCTCTTTGTTATTAAAATATGCATGGCATGTCATGCTGCTGAAGTTGCCAGAGCGATCTTACGTTTGGAATCTCCTGTCTTTTAGAGGGGCTGAATCACACAGCCCTGATATTGATTCACAACCCTTTTTTTTTCCCCTCTTTAAAGAAACCTAGCATACACAAGTGCCTCTTCCAGATAATCATACACTGCATACAACAGTCTGCCAATTCTGATCAATCTGAACAGCTTTAGAAATCTTCAATTTTGAGTTTCTAAAGAAAAAAAAGAAATAACAGAAAACAAAGGAAGTGAAGCCCAACAAGGGATTAGTTTCCAAGATTTGGGGAGGGAGAGAAAAAAAAACCAACAGCAAATTGGCTACTCAGAGTTGACATGCAAGTAAACTAATACAGCATTTGCAAAGAGTAGATTGCTACAAATTAAAACTGTTTGGATGTTACCTTGTGCTCATCTCGAAGGTGAGCGTCCAGCTCCTCTGTGTGTTTGGTCTCATAGTAGCAGAGTTGGCATTTGTAAGGTTTCAGTTCATTGTGCTTCTCTATGTGCTGCTGCAAGCTCTCATCACTGGAGCAGGTAAAGGTACACTTATCGCAGCGGAAAACAACTCCCTGCAAGTACTTTGACAGTTTGGAACGGCAGACTTCAATGGGAACGACCCGCTCTTCTGTAGGGACAGGACAATATTCACTTAACAAATTTTATGAAATATCAGTCCCACATGTCAACAGTTTGGGCACTACCACCCATACAAGGAATAGGGTCTGCTATATGGTAGGCAGGCCATCTATAAAGGAATTGGAGCTAAGCTGGACCAACACAAAAAACACAAGCCAACAGTTCTTCCTGCAATGACAAGGTTATTCCTCCAAGGCTACAAATGCAGGTGTCCGCACAAATGTAACTGGTTATTGGGTGAAGAGGATGAGAATGGAGGTCTGGGGGCAAATAAGACTCCATCTGTGAGTCAGAGTAGCAGAGCCTGGGAATACAAAAGCAGCCATAAATCAGCCAGACCAAAAGTCCATTTTCACTCAGTACTTGACAGCAGCCAGGAATGGCTGCTAGAAATGTAATAAACAGGGAAGCTGCAGGGTGCTTCCCAATGCATCACCCTGCTGGCTCTATAAAAATCAGAGCTGGTATCCTCACTATCACATCTAAAGCTACTCTCTGGGGACTGAGAGGGTAAGCAAGGCAGCACCTTTCCCTGGAATGGGCTGTGCAGTTCAGCCAGGGGCAGAAACTTCCCAGCACACCCACAGCTTTCAGAAAGCTCAGATTCAAAATGCACACATGATGTACTGAAAATGCTCTTGCTGAGTTTTTAAACTCTCCACGTCTCAAACAAAGCACTGACATTTAACAGAACAGCAATTAATTTCAGTAATTTGACAGAGCCAGAATGCAATGTGTGTAACACTCATCCACTGTGGTTCCCTGAGCTGTGCACACAAGGGAAACCCCAAATTTGACCCTTCAGCTGAGGGTCACCAGAAGATCCTTATTATGGGCTTTTGTTACTCAATTGGCCTTTTGAAGTAGAACACTGAAATTTAGTATTGTTACTCCTTATGGACTGCAAATTAAAACCTCCTCGTGCAGGTTCATCCCTCACAGCAGATTAAAACAAACAAAAAAAACAGGCCTGAATCTCAGATGGTAGACATGAAGGCTAGGGGAACGTGAGACATGGCAATCCACATACAGATCTGAGCCAATGGGCCTTTTTCTTTAGTGAGGAGGGTAATATCACATCCAAAGACAACTACAGAAATACAAACTCCCTTAGGGTTTCTGGAAGGTGGCAAAAGCTCCACTGTTCATTCACTTTTGGCCAATCCACATGCCACCACCGCTCACAAGACTTTTTTTACAGCCCAACAAAATATTGCATCTTACTCAGCTTCTCCTTGAACACAAAAGTTACCCTATCTCATAACCTCCTCTTTGGCTACTTCAGAAAGATGAGACTTCCCCAAAGCCATGCCTTAAAAAAACCCCTTTGGACTTGTAATTCTTTTCTACACCAACAACAGCTTCTCTAGCTATAAAGACACCAAGCTGTGGCCGTTCAGGGTGGGAAGAGGGGAGGGGAGAATGGGGTCTAAGAGACAACAGAACTTAAAGCTGTGATTCTGGTGTCATAAGAAGACTTTTTACAAGGTGGTTGTAGCTGTGTGCTTTTGGATGCACTCAAATAAGTGACACAGCCGGTTTCAAAAGTCAAAAAGTCAAGTGAAGTTTTCAAAAAGGGAAGTACTAATTAAAATATTTGAAAATTCACTTTTGCTCTAGCACATGGCACAGATTAAAAAAGCTTAAACATGGGATGGTATAAAACTTTTTATCTACCAGTCCGGAGTAATGCAGCATTCCCTAATTCACATTAGCAAAACATATTATCTCACAATCACACTCACACTCCCCAAATCAAAGGCAGCACAGTAGCATGAGAAAAGCAAAATAAACATCAATTCTAGCCTGAAGGATTTCACTTTCAGGGGATGACTTAAAACTTTTACATGATGTATTCTTGTCAGTGAGCTTCCTTCAAGCAAAGACTTTGGAACTTGCACGGTTGTTTGGATCCAGAACCTCATACTTTGTAAGGTGATGCTCTCATCTCCAGCTTGCCCCTACAAAGCTCTGTTTATTTAATTACTCATTTAGAATGCACTTATCATACCTGGTCAACTGTCAAACTGACAAGCAAACCATAGAGCCTCATACACAAATTGAAAGAGGTAGTTTCTTTATCCATGTGTAGACTTCTTCAAAGTTCAGCAACCTCTAAACAAAGACTACTGTATATGCCTCACCAAAAGATGTCCTGAATTGTGGAACAACTTAGCAAGAGGTTTAATTAAAAAACAACAAAAAATTAAACACCAAAAAAAGCAACATCTTGGTTTAAGAAATCCAATCCTTCCATTAGACTGAAATATTCAGGCTAATTGTAATGCAGATCAGGGATTAAATTGAAAGGCCATTAATGCACTAGGTATTTGCAGTACAATAACTCAAAGCAGACATAAGTTTTTTTTGCTCGAGGCATAAAAGAGCCCATGACTCTATCAGTCCTTAGTTGTAAAGAAAAATCTTTACTCAGCAACACACCACAGCATATACAAGTTATTTCCTCCCCTTAAAGGAAAACCAAGTACAAAAAACCCAGTCCTACTATCTAGACAGAGATCAATTATTTGGTCATGTTGGGTGTTTGAAAATATGCATTTTTGCCTGCAAATCCAAGCTACAGTCACAGAACATGTAGCATTTACATTCCAGCAGCCAAAAGCAAGCACAGCACAAGGTTCTGCATGTATCAATGAAGCTATGTGTACAAGGGACGCCAGAAACAACCACGTGCAAGGAATCAGGATATGTAGCAATGAAGCCTTTGGGGTGGTAGGTGAATTTGGAAATTTGACTTTTTTATCTTAAAGTTACTATTTATTCAAGAGAAGCGGGTGTGATTTCTCTTGAATGGAAGAACAAAATCACTATTTGCACCAGGAAGAGAATAAAATGATCGCTAAAAGAAGAAAAAATGATGCCCCAAGGATTTTAAAGTAGACCCAATAGTGATCTTGGTAAGCTGCAATCAGCCCTGGGAAATACCAATGTGTTCCAAAATGTGTGATAGGAATGCTACTGAAGGGATAATGAAAACTAAGTGCATTGTCCAGACTAAATTAAAGGCCAGCACCTCTCCTGGCCACAGAGCAAGTGTTCACTGTCTCCTCTGCATCTCCTCTCCCCAGGCTTGCCTGTCACAAAGATCAGGAAGAACTCGAGAGCCCAACTTATTCTCTTCCCCTACCTGCATAGCAGCCTCTAGCTGTGTCAGTTCCCTGCTACAGGCCACCTGTAATGAGTCTGTGCTCCATCTGTACCCGCAGAAGGGATGGTGAACCGCTTTTACACTGATAAGGAATAGGTGATACATGGAAGAAGGCTCTTGGAAGCTTCCTGTTTGCCCTCATTCTTAATGGCAAGAAAATTCGTTGCCTAATTTTTTCTCACTAGGCATTCAGGCTTCTACCTGATAATGCTTTAGCCCTGTAAAACACAGCTTCCGTAGCCACTCGTTAAGAGGCATATACTCTCCATTTCAAGCACATGCTGTTTCACCAATGATTAGGGGTGCAGCAACTTAGAAGTAATGTAAGAGTCATACATCTGTAAACATGTCTTTTTACACAGGAAGAACATTAACTATGAATGGATTAAAACTTTCACTCTTGGTTTTACACACTGCACCACTCCATCTACCTCAAAATTAATTTTCTTGGACCACAGCTCAGGGCTATGCCCTTGTTTTACCAATGCAATGACTATGAAAGAGGAAGGCTATCTATCTCAGACTACATTCACTGTCCCTCAGTCTCTCTTTCAGTGCATGTTAAATCTTGTCAAAATTGTCTGCTTCGCCTGCCACACAAACACAACAGTAGAGGGTTTTTTAGCTAGATATATGCACCAGGAAGAACTCTAAGGAAGGACCCTACTTCCTTTATTACCTGGATACTTGGCGCCAGAGAAAACCCTTGTCCTTCCCTCAGTGGCCTCTGAGATTCTTTATCAGCTGTAATCCCATTTGCATTAAAACTTCTTGTACTCTGTTTTACTTCTCCCAACGCTTTAGTGGGTATACCATTATGTGCTTTGTTATCAGCTTTGTTTCAGCAGCACAAAGGCTCAAGGTTGGTCTGTGCAACTGAAGCAACAGCTCTACAAAAGAACAGAGGAGGTAATCACCTCCTTCCAGTGGTGTACAAGCAGTACAGCTCCTTGAGCTCATGAAGTACTCTTCTGCTTCAGCAACTGGACATTTCCAGTGTCAAGTCTATGCATGATGGAAAATACCCTAATTAAGCTCATCCAGTTCTCCCTTAGCCTGTATATCTGTATTTTAAAGGTCTGGCAGTGTCCACTGGAGCCCTGGCACAACCACAAAACAGAGCACACCTCAGCAGCACTTGGAACCGCACTGTCCTCTGCACGGGAATTCACTAAACCCTCCTCTCCAGTGAGCTAATTCTGGAGTATGCCCTGAAGTTGGGCAAAATAGTCACAGCAACACCTTCAAAGACAGGAAGTAAAAGCTAAAGCATCTGCGAAACTCTTACAACGAAATAAGGCAGCTTTGTAATGTGCTTTCTGAATCATGGCAGGTCATTTTTCCCAGATGTTCCCTCAGAATAGCCCTGCTAGCAGATAGAAATTTGTACAAACTCTGCCAGCCTCACTGCTTCGTTACAAGGACGACTTCAAGCTACCAACACTGAAAAGTGGTATGTTACAAGGCATTACGATAGCACTTGTCACACCAGGATCTCCTCCAGGAAAAAGATGGCATGCAAAACTTGTGTTTGCTCACCACCAATACCCTACTGTGAAATTCGGCCCAACCTGCAAGCAGGCAGAGTGCCATCCCAACACATGGCTTTAGATTTCAGCAGCCAACAGACCATCTACAAGCATCAAGTGTGATAGCTACAGGCAGGAATCCCAGCCCAGAGAGCCCAAACAGCTGTCTCTTCTGAGCTAGCAAGCCTGCAGTTAATAGAATATAGAAATCCCTAATCCCACTTTTAGCTGGCTTAAAAAATGAAGGGAGAGGTGGAGATAGAAAAAGAGTCTTAAAGAAAAACAAAAATATTATAATCCTTATTTTGATCCTAAGAAAGCTGAAGACAAAAAATTCAAGCAAGTAATCAAGAGATATTTTGGGGCCTCTATGATTAGTTGATACACCTTGTCACAGAGTTTATGATAGCAAGGCCTTTATGATAACAAGCACATAAGCAGGAAACAACTGTGGCCTAGATCAGAGCTGTAACCTTGCTAAACAGGTGTTTGATAACTGTTATAACCTCTCTAGAGGAAAAGCTTAAAAACAATTTAAAATATGCCCTGTTTCAGCACTGGCTAACTTCGAATTTTAGAGGAGATAAATAAGATGCATCATTTAGAAATGAAACAAAAGGTACCCAAGGGCTGATGACTTATTTAACGTACTTGTCCTCATGTACAGAGAGGGGAAAATTTAATGATGTACAGGGGGTAAAATGGAATGAAACCAGTCTGAAAGACAAGGGCGTTTTTCAGCATTCCCCTCATCAGTTACAGACACATACAGCAATATTGTTACCTCTGTGCAGTACTATATGGTCAATCATGTTGCGTTTATATTTGGTGTGATATAGGCAAAGAGGACAACGAAGGTCTTTGGGTCCTTCCTCGGGAACTGCCGAATGCCCAGCTTCCACGTGCATAGTAAAAGCAGATCTGTGAAACAGGAGGGAGAGATGGAAGCAGTCAGAAGAGGTGTGCAGGAAACAATGAAGTGTCACAGCTCTATAAGGGACGTGTTGTGTAAAATGGTACAGATACCACTCAGCCTTGTCTTCACAGTGCCACATGGCATTTCAGTGGGGCTACTCACATGAGTAACACATGAGCATAGGTATTTGCAGGCTTGTATCCTCAAGTAACAAACACTCACTCTGACAAGATATTCTTTTGCATGGGTTGCTCTATAGTCACATTGCTATAGTTAAGATAGCAAAAGAATTCCCATCTTTTGTGGTCATTATTTGTGTTTAGGCTGAAATATTCAGTGTACTTTCTCTGGCAAAGATTAAACTTTTAGGAAGTTGAACAAAATCTATCTACTGTTCTGGACTTGCAGAGGTGAGGACAGACTTATTTCTGGAGGCAGATAACATCCTTAACCACCTCTGTCTTTGTAGGACAAGCCCAAAACCAGCTAAAATCTTTAGATTTGGGATACAAACCAGACTTGCATTCTCAGTGAGTTTGGCACTGAGTAGTTAAGTTTTAAAGCATCAGCTATAAGGATCTGAAAACCCAAGACTAAGAATACTCTACTTATTATTGTGGAGGAATGAATGAATACTCCACAGTACTTTTGAACAAAAAAATTCTTGCTGGCATTACATTGGCTGCATACTTAAAAGCTGCAAGAGACATGCACACAGAGGAAATTAACTGTACACCAATCTAACCACAAGCTCAACTACTGAAATGAGAGGTGTCTGTAAACTTGGGGCACTTGGTCATTTTTTCCTAAAGCAGTGGTAAAGCTTGCAAAAGCTAAGGAGCTTGCCACATTGAACTAGAGTTAGAAGTCTCTTTGAAGTTCTTCAAGACTGTTAGCTTGACACAAAGCAATTTCCTAACACAACTGGCTTTGGGCCCAGTTCAGCAATTACTGAATTCTACAGGTGTATTTCTATCAAGTTCAGTGAGTGCCTTCATGCATTTAAGTTTCTATGGTAAGAGGGGATTGGTATGGGGTTTTTTTGCCCCCTCCCTCTTTTTTTAAAGACAAAAACCATGCTGTGCTTCTAAAAGAAGCAAGATTTAATCCCTGAATGTTTGAGACACCACATGACACCACTACTCCCTTATGCAGCTATGAACGTGTGTATATGCTGCTTGATTTAAGATGATTTCATTTCATTTCAGGTAGAAGAAAATGGCACTTGCAAGATACAAACAGACTGAACAGACCGGGCAATTCCTGGTAATCTTTAAGACAGATAGCAATCAGGATATAAAACACAAGCAGCAAATTTTACCATAGATGCAGCAAGGGGCTGAAGCAACAGAGGCTAGAGACATGAAACTAGTGGTTGCTCTTGTTTGGATTCTCTCAGGTTTGTGCTCAACATTTTCTTCAACAGAACTCCTCCCCTTTATCCAGTCATACTGCTTACTGTGACCAGTCTCCTAAGAACTTAACAAGTTTGAGACCTCAAATGCAGCTGAAGCTGTTATGCTTGAGGGTCCAGCATATCAGGAAGAAATGATGAACAGCACAGATGCACAGGTCTTCTTTTTCCTTACGGAATATAAGAGAGGTTTCTTCAGAAAGGCGATATAAATTCTCCTGTCTGTAGGACACTTGATTGTTCCATACTTCATGATGATTGCACCAGAAAATTACCTTATTTTTGTAGAGAAGATTTGCACACCTGAGGATAAGGATAGCCCTCTAATTACCTATGCTGAGAAGGAAGTAATACCTGTACCATTTCCTCCAGCAAGTAAATTGTTGCCCCACTGGACATGTTGTTCATGAACAGAGAAGGATTTGTGGGTGATGTGATAGTTGGAGGCTATCTTGGGCATAGCTATCATGAAATCGTAAGAGTTTTTGATTCCTGGAGAAGCAAGGAGGGGGTCAGCAGAACTGCCACCTTGGACTTTCAGATGGCAGACTTTGGCCTGTTTAGGGGCCTGGTTGACAGACTCCCTTGGGAGGCAGTCCTGAAGGCAAAGGAGTCCAGGTAGGCTGGACATTCTTTGAGAAGGAAATCTTAAAGGAGCAGGAGCAGGCTGTCCCCAGGTGCCAAAAGGTGAGCCCACAAGGAAGAAACTGGCCTGGCTGAACAGAGAGCTTTGGCTGGAACTCAGGAAAAAAGGAGAGTTTATGACCTTTAGAAGAAGGGGCAGGCTACTCAGGAGGACTACAGGGATGCTGTGACGTTATGCAGGGAGAAAATCAGAAGGGCCAAAGCCCAGCTAGAACTTAATCTGGCTACTTCTATACAAGACAATAAAAAATGTTCATATAAATACATTAGCAACAAAAGGAGGGCTAAAGAGACTCTCCATCCTTTATTGGATGCGGGGGGAAACATAGTAACAAAGGATGAGGAAAAGGCTGAAGTAATGAGGGTTGATCTGTGTGAGGGTAGGAAGGCTCTGCAGAGGGATCTGGACAGTCTGGATCATGGGCTGAGGCCAACTCTATGAGGTTCAACAAGGCTAATTGCTGAGTCCTGCACTTGGGTCACAACAATCCCATGCAATGCTGAAGGCTTGGGGAAAAGTGGCTGGAAAGCTGCCTGGCAGAAAAAGACCTGGGAGTGTTGGTCAACAGCTGGCTGAATGTGAGCCGGCAGTGTGCCCAGATGGCCAATAAGGCCAACAGCATCCTGGCTTATATCAGAAATAGTATGGTGAGGCCGCACCTCCAATACTGTGTTCAGTTTTGGGTCCTTCACTACAAGAAAGACACTGAGGTGCTGGAGCGTGTCCAGAGAAGGGTGATGAAGCTGGTGAAGTGTCTAGAACACAAGTCGTATGAGAAGAAGCTGAGGGAACTGAGGTTGTTTAGCCTGGAGAAAAGGAGGCTCAAGGGAGACCTTACTGCTCTCTACAACTACCTGAAAGGAGGCTGTAGTGAGGTGGGTGTCAGTCTCTTCTCCTAAGTAACAAGCGACAGGACAAGAGGAAATGGCCTCAAGTTGTGCCAGGGGAGGTTTAGATTGGATATTAGGGGAAATTTCTTCACTGAAAGGGTTGTCAAGCACTGGAACAGGCTGCCCAGGGAAGTGGTTGAGTCACCATCCCTGGAGGTATTTAAAAGAGTTGTAGATGTGGCACTTGGGGACATGGTTTAGTAATGGACATGGCAGCGCTATGTTAACAGTTGGACTCGATGATATTAAAGGTCTTTCCAACCTAAATGATTCCATGATTCTATGATTCTAAAACCTACTGCAAGGACTTACTGTGCTTTCATCTGCAGCAGATGGTACCAGCTGTTGTAGGAGAGAGGAAAATGGATTACATGGATGCTGCTGTGATCTGGCATGGCATTTCCTATGTTCCTCTCCCTGGTCAGTAGTGGCCATGTTTCTGTTAGCTACAGCCAGCTCTCAAAGATCTCAGAAGTCTTTTCAAGTGCTAAAAACCCTCTTATGAGTTCAGTTTATCTGTTTTGCACAGTACTTACTTAAAGCCTGTATAAAAGGAACAATCTTTGCACTTGAAGAGTTTTTTCCCTCCGTGCTTGTCACGGTAGTGACGCCGAATGCTCTGTATGTAACCCGAGGAGAATTCACAAAATTCACAGTTAAGGATGGCTTCCATTTTTTCCACTCCTGCAGCACTCCCAGAAAGTGGGATTGGGCTGATGTTGTTGTTGTTCCTGGCCAAAGCTGCAGACTGGTAGTGGTTCAACTGCTGCTGAACATCAGGAGGCTCAGAATATGAAGAGTCTGTAGAGAAAGAGAGGAAGGTTGTTATTCCAGGTGGATCAACAAATCCAAAAAGGTTTGAGGCCTGCTCCAGCACCTATTGGCTTTTAGAGGGGGTTGAGCAAAATGTTGGTTATGAAATCCACCGACAGCTTTCTGAAGGGATTAAGAAAAAAGAGGTGTAGCACTTCTTAATCTAATCTAATGTGTTTTCTACAATTTAAAAGGTGATCAGTATAAATTATGCTCTCTCGATCTGATTTGGGGAGGAAAGAAAGTGACAGATTTAAATTTAAAGTAGTTTAAAAGAAGTGTGGTTTTAAGACACTTTTAATTTGTGAATGTAAAGCACATTAATCATACTGCCAAATGTTTATGTGTTTGGTGCATCAATCAGACCAGATACTCTCAAATGTCTTAGGCCAGTTTACACCAGATGAAGATATGGCACAGGATACACATAAGTAGCCTACCTAAAAGGGAAAAGAAAAAAAAAAAAGGAAAAATAAGTGGATACTCTTCCCTACTCATTCATAGAATTGAGAAACCCACATCAAAAGTTAACTTTAGTTAAATGATACAATTTTACTTCGTCACATTTGAAGCAGTCTTCACAAAAAGTAAATTAAAATTCTCCTAGCTGATGATGTTTGAAATGAAAGCATTGGAAAAAAAAGATATTTAATCATAAATTCAAGTAAACTTCTAAACCACATTTCCTCAGAAGCTGCTAAGTTTTGCTATGCTGAGAAAGAGATGTCTTTCTATAGATATGTCTGTATAGATGCATCCATTCTAAAACCCAGCAGAACTCTGTCACACCATTTTAATGACATGTGGAGAAACACAGTCCAGAGATGTCTCAGTACTGAAACTGAAAGCTATAATACTTTAGTTGGACCCCCCCAAAAAGGACGGGGGGAGGGTGGTGTTGAACCTTTACCAACACACTGCTTGAATGTGGAGGTTAGGAATTCATCTGCTTTGTCCTATATAACCCACAGCTGCCCATGAATGGCACAAATGAAAGCAGATGAATAAAGCACAGATGAATTTCAGTGTAACTTTCCTGAAAAGAAGACAAAAGGCTCTTTTCTTAAGCTTTCTGGAAGAAGGGGGTTGGGGAAGCGGGGGGCAGGGGGGGTGGTGGGGTGAGTAGTGGAGTCGGGATACAGAGTGTACCAGCCACCTCCTACTTTGATGGGTACTTCATTTTCCAAAGCTTAATTCCCGGAGGCTAGATATGTAGGAATTCTCTAACAGATGTACTTGTGGGAACTTAACACCATCCACTCTAACCAATTAGTACAGAGAAACAAAAGGCAAACAGGCCTATACAGTGCTCAGTGTGAGGACTTCTCCACCTGCCTTCAAAAGAGTAAAATGCTTGCTTTCTTTTCTCACTACTGTAGAAAGGGGTTATACGTGCCCATGAAATGAAAAACAAACTAACAACAACAAAAAAACCCCAAAGACAAACAAAACACAAGCAGGAGATAAATGTCTCCAGGCTCCCCTGGCTTCATCACCAGGTGTGCAGCAAAGACAAAGGCAGAGACATGAAAGATTCCGGTAAGATGAATGAAATAATTTTTGGTTTTCCTATCCAAGCCTCATGAATTGAGGCTGGATTACAATGAAGCATTTATCACCTCTCATTTCCACCACATCTACAGCAGGTTTGCTAACCATGAGGGCTCACAGTAAGCTCCACCAGGTTCAAATATCAAGGCTTTCTTTTCCTTGTGTTTGAAACAGGCTCCCCATTTCCTTTACTTTGGACAGAACATGCCTGAGGTGCTGTAAACTTCTGCAGAAGTCTCTTCTCCCTCGAAGGCAGAAACTGTGCTCTCACCCTCTTTTGGAACAGGACCTTGAGGCCTGAAACGATGCATGCTTCAGAGCAGATTTGCTGACTTGCATATCTGCAGCCTGGTGTCTGGGCTACTGGGTTCAATATTTAGGAAGGCTAAAGCCCTGCTAGAATTAAATCTGGCCAGGAACATCAAAGGCAACAAGAAAAGCTTCTATAGGTACGTCAGTGATAAAAGGGAAAACGTGGACCTTCTCCAGAAGGAAATGGGAGAACTGGTTACCTGGGACATGGAGAAGGCTGAGGTACTCAACGATTTTTTTGCCTCAGTCTCCACCAGCAAGTGCTCCAGCCACACTGCCCAAGTTGCAGCAGGCAAAGGCAGGGACTGGGAGAATAAAGAACTGCCCAGTGTAAGAGAAGATCAGCTACGAGACCATCTAAGGAACCTGAAGGTGCACACATCCATAGGACCTGATGAGGTGGATCCATGGGTCCTCAGGGAACTGGCGGATGAAGTGGCTAAGCCACTACCCATCACATTTGAGAAGTTGTGGCAGTTTGGGGAAATTCCCAGTGACTGGAAAAGGGGAAACATCATGTACTTTTAAGAAGCGAAAAAAGGAAGACCCAGGGATCTACAGACCTGTCAGTCTCACCTCTGTGCCCTGCAAGATCATGGAGAAGATCCTCCTGGAAACTACGCTAAGGCACATGGAAAATGAGGTGACTGGTGACAGCCAAAATGGCTTCACTAAGGGGAAATCATGCCTGACAAATTTGGTGGCCTTCTATGATGGAGTTACAGCATTGCTGGATAAGGGAAGAGCAATGGATATAATCTACCTGGACTTACACAAAGCATTTGACACTGTCCCACATGACATCCTTGTCTCTAAATTGGTGAGACATGGATTTGATGGGTGGACCACTCAGTGGATAAGGAATTGGCTGGATGGTCGCACTCAAAGAGGTGCAGTCAATAACTGGATTTCCAAGTGGAGACCAGTGACAAGTGGTATTCTTCAGGGGTCGGTATTGGAACCCATGTTGGCAACATGGACAGTGGGATCGAGTGCACCCTCAGCAGGTTTGCCGATGACACCAAGCTGTGGGTGTAGTCGATACACTGGAGGGAAGGGATGCCATCCAGAGGGACCTTGACAGGCTTGAGAGGTGGACCCATGCGACCCTCATGAAGTTCAACAGGCCACGTGCAAGGTCCTGCACATGGGTTGGGGCAATCCTAAGCACAAATACAGGCTGGGTGATGACTGGATTGAGAGCAGCCCTTCAGAGAAGGACTTGGGGCTACTAGTGGATGAAAAACAGCATGAGCCAGCAATGTGCGCTCACAGCCCAGAAAGCCAATTGCATTCTGGGCTGCATCAAAAGAAGAGTAACCAGCAGGTTGAGGGAGGTGATCCTCCCCCTCTGCTCCTGTGAGATACCACCTGGAGTACTGCATTTAGCTCTGGGGCCCCCAACATAAGAAGGACATGGACCTGCTGGAGCGGGTCCAGGGGAGGGTCACAAAGATGATCAGGGGGCTGGAGCACCTCCCCTACGAAGACAGGCTGAGAGAGTTGAGGTTGTTTAGCCTGGAGAAGATAAGATTCTGAGGAGATCTTATAGCAGGCTTCCAATACTTAAAGGGGGCCTACATGAAAGACGGGGGAGGACTTTTTATGAGGGAGTGTAGTGATAGGATGAGGGGTAACAGTTTTAAAACTGAAAGAGGGTAGGTTTAGATTAGATATTAAGAAAAAATTCTTTCCTGTGAGGGTGGTGAGACACTGGAACAGGTTGCTCTGAGAAGTTGTGGACACCCCAGCCCTGGAAGTGTTCAAGACCACACTTGAAGCTTTGAGCAACCTGGTCTAGGGAAAGGTGTCCCTGCCCATGGCAGAAGCGTTGGAACTAGATGATCTTTAAGGTTTCTTCCAACCCAAACCATTCCATGATTCTAGGATTCTGTGAAAACCAGTGAAGGCAGTGGAAAGATAGCAACTGACTTGAGTTTGCTTCCAAACATGCATTTTAGCACACAGCACAGAATGAACTGCCAGCAAATAAGAAACAGATAATGGGGTTGAGGTTTTGGATTTTTTAATTTATTTTTCAAAGCAGTACCTGAGAGAAGGACTAGGGAGGCAAATCCACATCACTGATCAACAGCACTGCCTTAAACTGGCAGACCACTTCTACATGGGCACCTCCTCTACTCCCAACAGCTCTGCGTGCACTTCAGTGCTGGGCTGACTTAAGATGGTGACCAAGTATTATAAGAGCCTTTGCATTTATACAAGCCTTGAGCTGCTGTGCAGCAAACTGCTGAACACCTTCTGGCGGTGTTGCTGCAATAACAGGATGCCTGGATGTATGAGTGGAGAATGAAGGAGGAAGAGAGCAGAGCTTTTCCCTCAGAACTGACCAACAATTGAGTCATGGCTGTACACAATTCAAGTTCCACCTCAGTCTTTTTCCTGCACCTCAAACACAAAGGGTTGGGAGCACTCCGGGAAAGTTTTAACAACCTTGGCCTGGAGCAGGAAGAAGGTCTAGCCATCCATGTCTGAAAAAAGTAAAATGGCCTTAGAAGCCTACATCAAAGTCAGAAAGCAGAAGACAGACATTAAAATAACCAAACAGAAGAGTTAAGAGAATTAGTATTAAGTAATGTAAAACATGAAGGCAAAGAGAAAACATGAAGGGGAAAAAAATGAAGAAAAACGAAACACCAGGAAGTACCGATTACATGTTAAGGAAAAAAATGGCATTTTTTTCTTTGAACAGCCTCGAGGCAGCATGAGAAAATAAAACATGCTCATATATGCAATGCAAGGAAAGAAAAAGGAATACTTAGCCCTGACTGATTTAAAACAAACAAACAAAAAAACCCCACACCAAAACCAACTGAGATCCGTTTTTAAAAGGAATTTTATTGAAAATGAATGGAAGGGCTTCATCCTGTAATTCCAAGCACAAGGTAACTCATGGGATGATCTCATGTAAAAGGAAAGACACCTACAGTCATGCCAAGAGGCAAAAATTAACAGTAATTGATATAGTAAAAAATGGAAGAACAGTACTGATGTTGCAAATCTCAATTTTGAGATTTCACATATCACATCTACCTACAGACTACCTGCACGGAAGAATAACAAGGCTAGCAAGTAGTGTAATCCCTTCCAGCACCTATGGATCTAAAAGGCCACAGAAACTACACTCAGTATACAACAACATTCTCAGATCCAAATGTGGAAATGACTAGTTGAAAGGAAAGCAGTAGAAATGACTGTCCACATGATGACTCATCAGCATAGCCATATCTAAATTACTATTGTGTGCTGGTAATAATACATAAGTCTCATAGTGTCTCTGCATGGGGTGAAGAGAGATAGCATTTCCAGAGTGCCTAAAAAACATACACGCCTGGTAAGTGATGCCACCCTGAAAACTTTATTCAGAGTACAGACACAAAGACTGGCACAATGAGTCCATCAACAATACTGGAAGTTACTACCTCATCCAAAAAACCATTCACAGTTTCCAGTACAAAGCAATATAATGCAATTGTGAAAATGCAGCTTGATACCTGCATACCCTGGGATCATACACCGGGGAAAAATATACAATGAAAACCTACCACAGAAGCGAAATGAAAATCGAAGTTTTCATGAATCCTCTGCAGCATGTAACATGTTTCAGATAGCTAAAAGAAGAAACACTTGGGATATTTTCAGAAGAAAAAAGTAACTTAAGATTCTGATCTGGATACATAAATTTACTCAGAAATTAAATGATATTTTAGCTATTTGTAGGTATTTTCAGAGCTATTGATGAACACATACACAATGGCAAAACACACTAAACAAGACACCTAAGCCAAACAACAACAGACCAGAAATACGCCTGGGCACATCTAAGTAAGCAACACTGAGCAGCAATGGAGGGACCAGATAAAACTACCCATCAAAGGAAAGAAATCAGACCATTGCTTCATCCTTTTAGGGTGAACAGAACTAGACACTTCTAATACAAGCATTTGCATGCCTGCACAGTGAGAGATAGGGATGGAGGGAGAAACACTGCTCAGCAAAAGCAACTGTTTGAATACACTGGAAAGTGAGCTTATTGTATGTGCAAACTACTAATAATTGAATAGCTTAATGGCCAGAAGGAGACAGTGGGAGAAAAAAAATAAAGATACCATGCTTTCCTGGTACATCCACAAGGAAACATCAACCAAAGTCAAAAGAGATCAGCATTTGTACGACAAATGAAACTGGGAAAGGGGATGTTGGGCTCCTGAGATAAGAAAAAAACCAAAGAGAATGTATAAATAACAAGTGCTTAAAAACGCTTTGGGGTGGGGGGGAAAGGGAATGCAGTAACAATACAGGCCTAGGACATTATGGATCTATGAGAAAATGTACTAAAGAGACTAAAAGGAAAATATTTGGAACGCTACTTAATTTTCTCTGAATTTATTCACAAAAAGAGAAGATTCCTATGAAGAACGACAGAAAAATTCCAAGGCATAAGATAAATCTAAGAGTGGAATTTATGAGATTTAGGAACATAATCCCTTCCAAAATTCAATGGGACTCAAAATTACAAACTCACTGAGTGGTAGGATAGCATATAGTCATGAATGGCAACAGCTTGAAAAGTGGGAAGGTGGCAAAGCAGGGTGTCATACAAAGATTGTCAAGACTACACAAATTTGTTCACTTTATGCCATGTAGCACTGACCTGGAAGGAAGAATATGTGGGAGGGTGAAATGTTCTGGCAATAAAATAAGCTGAGGGGAGGGGAAGATAAAGAAGACTAAGATTCAGAGGGATGCAACAAAACATTTATGAAGAAGCTTAGGGAACCATACAGTACAAGAAATTTTATTCACTTCATGTTTAAAAACAGAATATGAACCTACTCCTCTACCTAAATTCTGATTTCTACTAAAGAACCTTTACATTGCTTGGATGTTGTGAATGAGATGCAACAGAAACAAACTTTGTGTCCTTGGTTGCACACTCCAAAAGACAAAAGAAAAGAGTAACCACAGAGGAAAGTAAATAAAGCTCTGGAATAAAATTGCCATTTAAAGGACTTACACCAAAAAAAAAAAAAACAACCCCAAACCCTAAAAACCTTGTTGGAGGAATTTATTTCAGCTTTATCTGTAAAGACCATTTCTTGGATCATTTTGGACCAGCTTTTTGAGAAAGATCTTACATATATGTCTAAGACTTAGAAGAGGGCAACCAGAAAGATACATGGACTACGCAATCTTGTTTATTCAAAAGAGGTGAGAAACTCTATCAATGTTTCTTTATAACTTTGAATTCACTTTTGAGTTATGTGCACACCTCTCTCTGAATGGAACTGAGACAGGAGATACACTATGCAGCTTCTTGTGCTAATATAAAAATAATTTCAAAGGAACATAGCTTTCATCTAAGAAGAAGAAAATAATAAATAATTTTATCTTCTGAATTCCTTTACACAGAGAGAGTCTCATACTACTGCCTATTGAAGAATCTTGGGAGTTGAGTTGAGATCAAGGAGAGAGTGGCTATAATACCCTGTGTAAGATGATGCAAAGGAAACCAGTTGGAATAGTAGGATTTAGGAAGGACTAATGTAATTGATGAAGTAAGTTATACCATATTATTTCCATCAGAAGAGAAGGATCGGTCCAAGAGCTCCGCATGCCCTCATATTTTTGAGTATCCAACACTACCAGTAATTCCTACGAGCATTAGCTTTTGAGACAGGCACAAATGTTCACAAACACTGCCTGAATCATTACCCTGCACTGCTAAAGCTGTGATTTGGAAGGATCAGTTTTAGGGGTCAGGAAACACTTAATCATATACCCATTTAATTTCTTGTTATCCCTTCTTTTCATCTGTCCTCCCTACAACAAAATTTCTTTCCTGGCTTCAACGCAATTTAACTTTCCTACAGTTCTTTAGGTGACTTGGCCAATTACTAGTCACATTTAGGATGCACACAACCCTCTCATTATAAACTAAGCTCTTTCAGTAGCTGCTCTACCACTTGCAATCTTTGCAACATCAGTCAGTGCCAAGCCACTAGAACTTTCTAACCCCACCAGTTGCTTTGCCCATTGCTGTTTTTGCTTACAACACAGAGATGATGTACGGGGACTGCATCGTGTTTCTGTTGCTCTGGCATTTGTTTTATTTCACCTCCGTTTATCCACTGTTCACCTTTGTTTATCCACTGCCTTCTCTTTAAAGAATGCTTCAGGCTGAGAATCTGCTGCCACTGACTTATACCAGGTGAACGGTGCAAACTGTTGGTCACGTTTCAACCCTATATTCTTATCATTTGTTATTCAAGAAAAAAAAAATCCATTGTCTAAATACAGAGTGGCACTTAAACCCAAGAATTCTGATACATGTAAAACACTGGGAAGTCCATGTGCTTACACATTTCCATAAAATCCACAAAATAAAAAGTTGCCTCGTTATTCCATATTCTGTTGAGCTAAACTCAAACTTCATAAATGGAGGTGAACTTACAGAAGAGAGGAACACAAACAGATCTGGAAATAGCTTTAGCAAGACGCTGATTTAACCAATCTGCCAAAGGGACTTACTGGTAACAGGGTCTTTTCTGAATTTACAAAGATTTCGTACTTCAATTGATTCTTCACTCAGACAGTAATCTACCAAGCAATTTTTTTTTTTTCCACTGGTAACTGAACCATTGTCATACTATTATGCTCCATGATTTCCTTCTCATTTTCAAGGGCAATTCGTCAGATATATTTCAGGAGCACTCCACATTTCCTTCTCTATTGCTCTGGCCCTCTAAGTATTTGTATTAATACAAACACAGAGCCACAAACACACATGCTGCTGTCACCAAAATGCTCACTTGCATCTAAGCTTGAAATGAAGAGGGGAAAGAAATCCAGCTTTGCCAAGTGCTATACTTTCATGTTCTGCTCTAAAACTCGCCCTAAAATTAAAGTGACAATATATGGGTACTGAGGATCCATTCTAATCATACAGCTCAGGAACTTGTAATTTGTTCTGGAGACCTCCAGCATACACCTTGACACTACTACTACTATTACTACTACTACTACTACTATTAACAACAACAACAGAAAGGCCTCATCTCTATCACCAGCTCTGAGGTCAGATCGCTTTGGGCAGTATTTTCAAGCGTTGGTACCAAAATGTGGTAACAATGTCCGTTAAAGAAGAAATAAACCCAGCTATTTAAATGTCAAACTTTGGGCTGTCAGCTGTGATGATGATGACATATGTCCATTTCAACAGAGCTAAAATGAGCAAAGGAGTTTTACCTCTCTGTCAAGCACCAAATCCCTTTAGCAGGTTTTAGATCAGTAGAAAGTAACTGGAGTCTCAGGGGACTAGGAGAATATCAGTTAGCTTACACAACAAGTTAACATGTGGGAACGATAAGACTGCAGAAACACTCTCTTGCACAGTACTGGTCAAGTCATACCACGTATCCCTTCACAGCAACAGCATCCTTTTTACTCTGTATACAGTGATCACAAATTCCAGGGACAGCAGTAGTATGCGACAGCTAAGAGAGCATCACCTACCACTTCATCCCCTATCCTGAACATAAAAATCAGCCCCAAAAGAAACCAAAAACCTCAGGAAAAAAGCCAACAGGGGTCTAGATAGGCTTCTTTCTTTCCCCCGTGGGTGTAATCAGGCAATTTCTGTCTGCCCAGAAGGAATCCAGAAGATGTTTCTTCCTTCACTTAGTACTTGATCCACCCAAACAACTTATTCTGTCTTCTCTCTACCCTAGGCAAGTCTTTCAGTATTACAGCAATCCTATCACAGCAGGCTGGCCAAATCCATACAAAGACTGACAGTAACCTTCTCCCAGCTGCATGAGTTCCTGTCTCTACCCTGTTGAATCTTAATTTTGCCTTCACCCTTTCAGTTCAAGCACAAAAAGCTCAGGACCAGAAAAAAAGCACAATGAACAGCAAGTTGACACCCTCCTGAGCACAGCCAATGACAGAATAAACATCTACCTCTGTTCCACCAGCCACAAAACTGTTCTCAACATGCTGTAAGAAAAGCCCCAAAGCCAAACAACTATACACCAGTGGAAGAGAGCTGCACAGAACAAGGCCATCCCCAGTACCCTAGGTCCTTCAAACAGTGAGGAGTTTGTTCAGTAAACTTGGAGGTGAACAAGCCCTGCACTTGTTCTACCAGGCCCTGCCAATCTGATGCAGGAGAAAAATTCCCATCTGATCCAACACCTGACAATTAGTTTAACACTGACCACAAGAAGTAAGACACACCAACAAGTACCAGAGAGTTTTAACAAGCACCGGCAGGCAGTGTGGCCACTGGCAGCACCTCTGGGAAGGAACGACAGGCAAACTCTGAGGGGAAAGCAGAAACTTGCTCTAGGTTAGACAAAGAAGGAACATGGCTGGGGAAAAAAAGAAGCCTGCAAGGAAGAAGCGTTAATCTGATACTTCAGCGTGAGCGTGCAGCATCAATCCTATGGGGCACAAAAGCAGGGAAACAGGCAGAACAAGTAGACAGCTCTTTGCAGCCTGACTGTAATTACAAAAGCAGAGACATCTTCTGTTCTGCAGTATGCAGATCACCATCTTGCATCCTTAACGTGAATGCTATCCTTCCAAGTCACCTTGCAATTAAAGCAATTAGGTATTGAAGCTTTGCCTTAATTTGCCCTGTAGTCACTACTGACTCTCTGCCTCCCCAGTCAAAACAACAGTCAAATAAAGGGTCTCAAACAAAGAGCAGGGTCCAAACCTCTCTTCCCTGAAAAAACACCAAACCCCAAACTAAATACAAAGAACAGGCTATTCTGTTCCAACACAAGGTTTCTGGGCTGTGACGACTCTGACCTTTGTGGTCTTCCCCAAAGAGCAGCAGCCATAAAACGTAAAGACACAGTAGCAATGAGAGAGAAACAGCACCAAAGGTGAAGAGGACAGTCTTAGGAACTTTCTGCCCTGATTGGGAGGTTAGAAATATATCCCTTATCGAGAGCAACAGTGCACGTGAATAGAAATAAACAAGTCAGCCACAAACTATGGTAGGGATTTAAAAAAAAAAAAATCAGGGCTAGTACATCTGAGCATACAGAAAGCTTTCCTCTCTTCTGAAAGGTGGACGGAAGAGGGAGATGTGTGGTTCTAGGGATGAGTGGATCACTGTAACAATCCTGCCTCACTGGCACCAGCTGAGAGGTTTTTGTTGAAGAGGATCCTTGCTTCCCACTGTTCTGGTAGTACATGAAATGGCTTTAGCAAACTTGCTAAAGGTCCTCTGTACCCCTCAGGGTTTCAGCTGTCAAGCGGCACAAAAGACACACATCCTGATTCTGCATTATCCACTTTGAAAAAGTGTAGAGAAATGGGAAGGGATTTACAGTTCTTAAACAACAGTCCCAAAAGCAGAACTTAAGTCAAGCAGTTTTGTACCCAGCCTAGCTCTGGCAAAGCAAGCAGATGTATTTATATTTCAGTCTCTAGATGAGGCAAAGTTCTTTTCCACTGGCAAAGGCTAAAGTTCAGAAAAAGCTGGAACAGGGCACTGAGTGTTTCACTTAGCAGTTTGCAATGTGTTTGCTGCTGCAAGGAATTAAATTTAATGTAGATGTTGACATACCATAAACTGGGAAACTCAAAAAATCTAGTTCTGTCCCTGCATGTGTTTTGTGATGTGTGCTGGTATTAATGATAGATCCCGTTTGTTTTGCACAACAGTGAAAAGCATGATTATTTAGCTTCAATGGCACACACTAAGTGTACTGCTTTCTACATTTCAAGAACCGGTTACCAGTATAAAGGAATGGTTTTGTACAATAGCAGCATGACTGAGAAGACATTAGAAGCCACATCCAGGTCTTTCTAGTCCATCACTTGCACTTTACTGTTCTGTTTTTACAATTCAAAATTCTTAATCAGTAAAATTAAAAAACTATTATTTTGAATTACTGCACATAGTCAGGATACAAACTAATTTATGAGGCTCCAAATAGGCCAGCCATATGAGTAAAGAGTAGTACTTTGCTCTGCAATGCAGTTAGGCCAAAGGGGTTATTTTCACAAAAATAAGAGCTACTCAAAAAAGCAGTAGTACTAGCCAGGACGATTTAGGGCAAGTATTTTACAAGCTCCCAAGAAGCTTTTGCTGAGACTGAAGTCATAACACAAAAGCATTTATCAGTCTACTGAGTCATTCTGCCTTATGGGCTTTATGACGACAGGTTGCACTCATGGATTTCTCCAGTTTATAAGAGTAAGGCAGTCCACCACCACCACAGCCCTTGAATACAAGCAAACATGCATAACACCAGTGCTTACACAAGCAGTCTGTTGCCATGTGCTTTCTCCTTAGCTGATGATCACTTTGCAGGTAACACCTGTTGCTACTGTTCCTATTCCTGCTTTCTAGTCTTCAGTCACACAATTTTTGTGTTGGCTTTGCTTCCAGCTCTTCCTTACTGAAGAAACAGACTGTAGTTTTCTCTTGTCATGCCTTGACAATGCAGATTGTGGGATTCCATTGCCTTGCGCTCAAGTCAACAGGAACAAAGCTGACCCTGCACAGTGCAACACTGGAAACCCTTATCTGTGACACATACTGCCCCATAGGATGACAGTATCATCAATAAATCCATACAACCCTTCTGGGCAGAGATTAACATGAATCTAAGTTCTGATTCTCACAAAGACTATGAAAGACCACGGAAACAGATCTTGTTAGGGCATTCACCCAATCCTCCTAACAGCTTGTAATATTTCAATTTACACTGAATTTTTACTGTGTAAGTTCTCAAAAGTGTTAAGCCACATTTCTGTGTAAAGGGCAAATAAGTAAGTAAATCCAAACAAACAAAAAAGCCAACCACACAAATGCAAATAAATAGTCAAACACCACTTCTCTCCTGCAAGAGGAAAAATACTTCTAAACTATGGGGAGAGCAAAAGAACATTTTACCACAATGGCAACCTTATCGTTTCAACAAGAGTTGGACACCACAAACCATTCAGTGCCCCTATGCTATGTAGAACAGAGAAAAGTTGCACTGGTGATCAATATTTGCTGGTTTTTTGTAGTTGTTTGTAAGAAAAACACCCCCCACTAAAAAACCCATAATCACCCCACACCATAAAAAACCCCGAGTTCTTTACCTCTAGTCAGATTAGGATGCAATAAAAACAGGTTCCTTACATATGAAAATATCACCCAACACGCAAAGAGAAGTAGGATACAAAGAGCAGCATCTTCCAATGATGCCTCTGTAAGAAAGCCTTCTCTGCTAACTCACCAAGACTGACACAGTCACCTTCTTGCGCTACTGCCCTGAGAGAGGCATGCAAGCACTAAAGTGGTTGTTGTGCTTTCTAATGACAATGAGGTTGCCAGGGATGGACTACCTAAAATGTTCAGTACCTCCACTTTAACTTCACTTCCATGAAAAGTATACCAACCACCCAAAACATCTCCATATACAGCTGAACACTTCAGATACACTTGCTGCTACCAACACAGAACTAAAAGAGATGAGTCACAGAAATTTATATATATTCGCATCTTTCAATGAATGGATCAATCTATAATAAGAAAAGAAGTGTTCTGAGGAAGCCCCCTCAGGGAACAACCTCTGCAGAAAAAAGAAACATCAGCAGAAATTCCACTGGCTGTTATCCCATAACAGTTCTAGTCAGACATGCACTCTGCTATTATGATTCAGTACCCTTTTCCCGTTTCTCTATTTTTACAGGGCTCAACAATTGGCAAGATAAGTTCTGTTAGTTCCTCAAATCTCCCAAAGTCATCCTGCTTTATTTGCTATTCCAACCACAATATTCATCCACAGACAAGAACAGACCCTTCCTGCAACCATTTCAATTATACTAGCCTTCTGCATACCTACCAACCTACAAAACAAGTTTATAACAATGTGAGGCAACCTTTTGTCTGCCTTTCACCCCACCCCTAATTCAATTTTGCATCCCCAGTGAATGAACTTGATCACAGCCCACACTGCCAGTTATTTATACACACCAACACACACAAGATCCAACTATGCCACACCATGTTAGCCGCACTTAATATTGGCTCCAGCTAGACATAATAGTGCCTGTCACACAGACCTGCATTTCCTATTATTGGGACCAGTCTTTTATCTAGTCCTATATATCATCTGCAACTTGCAGACCTAGGCCACAGAGACACCGATTTATTCTGTTCTAAAAACCAAAAATAAATTATGTCATAAGAGCAGCTATCATTAACTTCATCTGCAGCCAACTTCCTAATGTAAAAAAATTCCTTAAAACAGGTTATTCCTTCCTCAAGCAGTGCTGAAAATGTTAACATGGTTATTGTAACACCTGTACTCGTCTGGCTAGCTCCCCAGTGGGTGGCTTCTATTATTGTCTAAGTGACTTAACCATTAACCCTGTTTAAAGATGATCAAGCTAATTGGGACAAATTCTGCCTTGGTTTCAGGCTGCAATACAGATCTAGGTAACAGAGTCAACCTCATGACATGCTTTTGTTAACAGTCATCATTTTATGTATTTTTAGGAGGAGTTCCTAAAGGCTGTAAAATTATCTTCTACAGACATCTGCACTCTAATTTTAACTTCGCTAATCATGACTTTGAGCTCCGTGAATAAGCAAAAAAAGGGGTAAACTAACCATCCTTCCTAAATTCAAATATTGTCCTGTATCTCTCAACACACCATTGCTACCAAAAGATTGCTACCACACAGGAAAGACTAGGACAGCCACTGAAAATTAGTTTCCACTTCTTAGTCAGTAATGGAACATTTTTTTTTTAAAAGCAATAAAAAAGTAGCAGAATACGTTGCAAGATGTACTCCGCTTGTTGGATTAGTTTAAGCTAGCATTAACAAAAATAAAAGCTCAGTTAGTAAGTTTCATTGCACTGTTCTAGACATCCTTTGACAAAAGGTAGTCGAGAGCAGCTGGTCAAAATATTTTTTTAAGATTCTGATTCTGATCCCTGAAGTGACTTGCTGAACCACAAAAACATTATTCACATCTCTCTTTTTCTTCAATAAAGTATTTCTATGCTGATTACTTTTTCTTTAAATTCCTTTCTGCCATTTTTCCGAACTTATTTCTTATCTTTCACTCTTTCTCCTTTCACACTTTTTTCTGGTGAGAAAGGAAAGAAGAGAAGATGGGAAACCAAAAATGCTACAAAATGATTACTGATAATATTTACCTTCCATCTGTAGTTCGCTAGTAACCCAAGCAAAACAGCAAAACCAAAAAATCCTAAGAACCTCACAAATTTCTGGAAAAAAGGGAGGGGGGTGTGTGTCCCCTCTTCTATCCATCCTATTCATCCATCCCACTTCCTTGAACACCTGCAGGTCTGAACCTTTTATTTATAGTCACCTACATTCTCCTCCCATGTCAATGCAACTCATCCAGGAATTAAGATATTTTCCCCAAAGACCAGCTCTTGTCTTCATTGGCAGGAAGTGACACTCAAAACATGCCTCATAAGCTACCACTTAAAAGGCCTTAACACTTGCTGTGATACCATACACCACCTCTTCTATGAGTCTGCATTTTCTCTGTTAAGTGTTCCTTCCTCTGCTTCTTTCCAAATATCTTCTGCAAACTCCTCCAGCACAAGGAGATTAACAGCTTTCAAAGAAAGCATAGAAAACAGTTCTCAGATTCTCCTCCCTGCAGATGCAGCTTAACATCTGAAGGTACTTTTGGTGCCCTCTGTAGCAAGGACAAGAAGAATAATTGCTTTTGCTATCATTACAGGTTCACATTTTAAGCTTAATCACATGGTCTCACCGAAGTGCTCTACTAACAAGATAAAGGGGTGTTTTTCAGGAGCATGGATGGAATTAGGTGATCCCTTTCCCACTGGCTATCACTAGAAGCCCTGCCTGTGAAAATTCTCTACAATTTAAATCTTTGCTAAGGAGTAAAGCCAGCATTGACATATTCCAAAGTCAACTGGTGACAGGACAAGTTAATATAATATGAACTGGTGAGGATCTAAAGCAGGTCACATCCTACAACACCACGTTTACTCTTGTTTTTGATGCAACTTCTGTTTTTTTCTTAATGATCAAGTGAATCTGCTTTTTGGGCAAGCTGCCTACTGTAATTTTTTTTGTAATAAAAATATTAAGTGGCACCTTAGACAAATTCTTGCTCTGAGGCACCTCTTACCATTAGAGTCCTCCACTTCTTCAGCAGGAGTGTGGTTCTTGGAGGTGTGGTGGGCGTGTGAGGCTGCAAGGTTGACAATGCGGGGTCTTGGTAGTGTCAGTGCTTTCCCATGCACTTTCAAGGAGTGCTCTTTCAGCTGGCTGATTGTCATGGTGGAAAATGAGCAGGAGGAACATTTGTAGGCATGTTCACCTGGGTGAGCGAAATACAGGCAAGTCATCAGCTCACAAAAGAAACAAAATGGGGCCCCCATACTTCTCTTACTGAACTCGGCAGTAAAACTCCCATGGACTCTTCAGCGAAAGACTGATCCCAAAGAGAACAAGCTGTGCACATCTCCTTGTTGGAGCAGTCTGGAGTCTGCGGGTACAGGTACCTGCTTGGACCAAAGTATCGCTTTCTGACAACTGCAGATCCTTGTAAAGTGACGGATGCCAAAAAACAGAGACCAGACTCTTAGCATGCCTGTGTTGCATGGTATGAGAAGAAAACAGACTCTGGGATGAAAATGAAGTCACTTAACTATAGCACTTCCAAATTTCTTTGGGAGCACAGCAACTAGAGAGGGTGAAGTCATCTGTTTCTGCATGCAGCACATCCAGCATCATTATTAATGAAGCAAGAAGGACACTACAAAATGCTAACAAAGGTCCCTCAAAAAGAAAAAAAAAA
>VYZV01014339.1:25371-38494 GCA_013401275.1 Pandion haliaetus | reverse complement strand
TGTGGGAGACTCTGCATGAAGCTCAACAAGAGAAAGGGTGGCAAAGACCCGCCTCTGTTTTCTTCAGGGAAACTGGAAGATACTGACAGCCTGCACACTGAGGGCTGATCAGAACCTGCTCTTTCCACAGTTTCTTCTAGCAGCTCAGTACAGTTTGGAAGGGAATAAAGGATGTTTTCCACATTTTCTAACAGAAGATCAAATTCATTCTATCTGTTTGAGTCCTGCAGAGCTCTGCAGTTCCTACAGCGTGGCTGACAGCCATGAATTCACAGTCTCCAGGTGGCAGGCAGGTAGTTTCAGCTCAGGTTGTAAACATTTCCAGCACAGCCTCTTCTTTGGGCACATTCATGCTTTGTGATCTACTCTTAGTTTGAGTCATCTTATGCATGGTGGTAGAACAACAGCATGGCAGATACAGCACACTGGAAAAGTGGCAATTTGCCA
Organism: Pandion haliaetus; assembly: GCA_013401275.1. NCBI lineage: Eukaryota > Metazoa > Chordata > Aves > Accipitriformes > Pandionidae > Pandion > Pandion haliaetus. The sequence continues at coordinate 38,047 of VYZV01014339.1, read as the reverse complement.
AAACTACCCTCTACCTGCCACCTTCATTCTAGATGTATTTCAGGCATATTTCCTTTTATTTTTCCTAAATCGTCCTGTTCTTTTTTTATTGAATATGAACACACAGATCAAGTGGCAGTTGTTCCAGCCCTCTCACACTACACAAGATTGTCACGGGAGCTTTAGTCCCACATTGACAAGAGCGTGAGCCAGAAAATCCGTGTTTATGAGAGCTAACACTGAATTCTCTGTACTCAAAGATCTGATGACAGAAAAAAAAAAAAAAAAAAAAAAGTGAACTTATGTCTTCTCTCAGGGCCACTTCATACAAATACAATTTAACAGAAATCCAGGATGGAGTTTGTGGCAACATAAAATGTACAGCTTTTCCAGAGAAATGGGGAAAAAATCTCCTAAATAAGACATTGAGCACTTGCAGTGAATAGTCCATAGAACAAAACTTGTTTTAAATAGCTGACAGGGAATGAGCTTACTTAACAATTAAAGCAGAATGCCAAAAACGTATATAATACATATCAAGCTATTTTAAATATGTACCTTAAGGTGTTCTACACAGTAATAATTAAAACTATATTCACAACCACATACTTTGCTAGCAAAATTCTTCCAAAGGTAGTTTTTTAAGTTTTGGCCAGATCTGGGAGAACAGTGGGCTGTTTAAACATTTGATTTGGTTTCTTTCACAGACTTTATCTCCCAACAGAGTAACTGAATCAGAAACAAAAATAAAAAGATGAAGCAGACAACTTCAACAACAGCTACAACACCTATTATCAAGTTAGATGATACCTGTAGAGTTCTTCCCTGCCATCCGCCACTTTCTGACTTACCCATCCTTCTACTTGTAGGACATGACTTTATTTACTTCTTAAGTAGGAAACCGAGTGACTAGAGACCAAACTCAACACAAATCTGATTTTGGAAGCAAACTAGTTTACTAGGCAAATAGCAGGTTCTGTAAGCTATCTGACGTAGGGTCATCCCCCACTGTCAGCCTTGCCAAAGCAGGATGGGATATACCTAGTAGTACCCATCTTCCCCTGGTCCCTTTCTTACTGTTGGCTGCTCAAACCCATGGACCTTTTCAACAAGGCAGACCAAACTATGGCATCAATTTGCAATGCTGTGACACTAGCAGAAATACTGCTTTTTAACATAAGGAGTTGAAAAATGCCTTTTATCATACTTTCTCTCCCACATGCATTTGACTGCAAAACAGTGACATCTTCAACAAATTTAAGAGCACTACTGACAGTGCTATGAATGGCTACATCAAATAAGCACCTGGCTCTCTCTTCTTTTGTTAAAACAGTAAATAAGCAGCTCTCTCTCCAGAAATTAGAGAAGACATGTACCTTTGAGACAGTCCAAGATGCCAGTGGAAAATATCCCACAAACCCTATTTTTGGGGGGCATGCCAAATGTGTATGATTATGATTAAAATAATTTTTAAAACTACCCAGCTTAAAGTCAACCTTAGGGAAACAAATAATAAGAAATGTAACTATTAATAATGATTATGTATTTTTCACATGCTATATCAGACAAGGAAACAGGCTGAGGGAGTCACTAGTATACCACACTTGTGTGAACTTGAAATGTATGTAGACTGAAATTGCATACCATAATTAAGAAAAGAAAAAAGAAGTAATTTCAAGGTAAGTTTATGACAGTTATTTAACATGAGAAATGAAAACTCAATCATCAAAGAGTTGTAGTACTTATAAACGAGGTAGTTATACGCAGCAGAAGTTCTTTATATATGAAAGATTAACAAGGCAAATACTTTTCTCTCCTCTTCTTGGTTTGTTAAGTCTTATGCATTTGACAAGGTTGCATAAGTGGTGGGCTTCACTGTTTGCCTACTGGAAGAAGTCTTATTCTTTTGTTTGCATGCTTTTCCCCTACACACAAAAAAAGGGGCTTAAATAAACTCAAGAAGATATAAAGATGCAACTTTTTATAAATAGCTACTCATAACAGCCAAGATTTTGCAGCATGGAAAATACCTAAATGCTGAGAAAACGGTTGCTCAAGACCAGGTTGAGTGCACCCTTCTTCAATGTCAAGCTACAAAACAGTAGTGCTAGTTTGTGCTTCTTTTTAAAACAAAAATAAAAGCCACAACTTACTTGTGCCTGAAAGCAGAGACAAAGGAGCAATACTGGCAGCTGTACTTGTCTTCCCGGGTAAACATGGCCAGAGCCAAGTGACTCCTCTCGTGCGATCGCAGACCCTGCATAGACATCAAAACCCGGTCACACTGGCTGCAGTGGTAGCCCCCAGGCCTGGTATCATCTTCCAAGGATGCTCCAGATTCAGCTTCTGTAAATTCCACAATGCCAGGGTCTTTGGCTCCCTCACAACCCTCCATCAAAGTTGTGTTTGAAGAATCTTCATCTTCCTGCTAAAAAACACATACCCCCCCAAAGCCATCAATTCTTTCTCCCTTCTGCCCCTCAGTCTTTCCTATGTGTTCATTAAAATGCCTAGGTTTCCCACTGAATTATTTTTCTAAATATATCCCTACACAAACTCCAAATCAATGGCTTTCTGAAAAAGGGGTCTACTCTTAGGAGGGAAAAACATAATTATATCTATCATATGCATACTTGCATATGTAAAAAAATAATCTCACTCCCTTGATCAAAATTGTGTCAGATAATGCAAAAAGACAGGAAACCAAATAAACTATCTTTCAATAGTCTTGATATGAATCTTCCAAACTTGATCAGATAAACAATAGTAAGGTATAGAGTAAGTTCATTTTAGTTTATTTTGCCCTAGCTTACAGTGTAACTACACTGCAGACTAATACAGTAGTCTAGTCTACAGTAGACTTTGTCCATCAGTGTCAAATCCACAAGAAGTCGGTACTCTAAGACCCTAGAATCCTTTTTAAAAATAAAAAGCAAACAGAAAAAGTCTTTTATTCCCTTGCCTTGCCTTAGCCTTTGCCTTGCCTTGCCTTTCCCTTTTCTAACCAATGCATCATTTTTGCTGCAACTTTAATAATCTATAAGACTATTTCCATCACGTCCTTTAGGCCATGGATTTTAGCTTTTGTTCCCTGCTGCAAAATTTCTACTTACTCAAAAGAAAGCATTGACCCTACATAAACTTCACTTGAGAAGCAAGGAGAAGAGGAAATGGTCTATTAGGAGGGAAGCATCTGAATCTGTCAGTAGTACCAGGTAAGGTAAAGGAAGGTCAGTGGTGGGGCAATGAAAGCTCTCTCAGGTAGCATGAGTTAGGCTATGAAGGATTTGGCTTCCTCACAACAAGCAGATGATGTCCAAAAGAAGCACCCTTAAGTCAGGCAGCAGGAGTCTTTCCCAAGAGCTCACTGCAGCACGAGGAGGAATACACAGCTACTTCCCACAGCCTTGTTGCACTTTCACTACCCTTGCCGATGTCCTGGAGATTGGGCTGTGGAGCATGGCCTATCCTTGGAGATGTCCTAGAAGGCATCCCCTTTCACAGGGAGAAAAGAACAACACAGTTACACCTAATCACCTGAATGGAACCAAGAGCTGGCTGTTGAATGTTTTGTTTGGAGCCAGCGTGCAAATTTCATGTGGAAAGGTGTACCAAAAGCAACTTTACACATTTGCATGTGACACTTCCTCTTCTTGGGGAAAAACAAACAAACAAACAAACAAACAAACAAAAAACCCAAGCAGCTCCTTTAGGGTTTAACTAAGCAGAAAAGTAGCCCAGAATAGCTGAGAGAAAATCTCCTGTTCATAAACCAAGTCTTTCGGTCACCAATGACATCAACTCCTTTGTGGCTGAGAAGAAATGAGAATTAAATAGTCTTCGTGCCCCTGGATTAAGAGTGGAAAGAAGTTAAAACATCTTAAAATAAACAAAATGCACTTCAGAAACTTAGTGTTAGATTAAAACATCGTGCTGAACTGGAATACCCAGTTCAAAACCCATTCAATTTCACAAGAGCCCTCCATAGGTTTTCAACCAGTCCTTTATTTTAAACAATGCAAGAAGTTGCAGTCACCTTCAGTCAACTTTTTGAAATTCTTACCTTTACTGTAGCTGACACAGAAGAGACATTCCCATACTGGACATGCTTGCGAAGGTGATTACAGATGGCTCGAAGTGTTGGATGGACTTCCACGCAAAATTTGCATTTGTAGCCAACCACCTTTCTCTCCTTAAGTTTAGAAACATCTTCCAAGTGTCCAAAAGCCTGTTTAAGTACACAAACATAAATCACTGAGCATGCTTTGTTATCTCATTTCTAGCAACACAGACTAGATTTTACACCTGAAGGGAAATTATGCTTGATGTACACATGTCCCGTTTTGCAGAACTACAAGGTCGATTTTTGTTGAAGTCTATTAATGCCTCCAGAATAAGTGGACAAGATATCTGTGCAGCAGAAACCTTCAGTTTCTGTGTAACACTGGTCTTCTAGAAGACCATTCAGTTTGGCCTGAAACTGTGCTCTTCTGTGACACCACGTCTTCCCCAACAGCCATGTGGAGCTTTTCCACAGCAAGTATATTTCAAAATGAAGCAGAAGGAAGGGGTTAAGTGGGCAAGAAAAGGAGCACGATTTGGTCTTCTGGTTATGAGGTACTTGCCCAAAGCTTCAGCCACCATCATGTTAACACTGAATGTTTAATCAGAGAAAGTACTGAGACAGAGAGAAGGTTGAGAGGGAAATTGATGGTTATTCAGAGGTACACTGAAGAGGGGGATGGGACATTTTTTAAAGAATCTGCAAAAAAGTACATCGCAGCCTTCCCACAAAACAAGTAACTGTCAGATACAGATGGCCTTCCAGAAGGGTGGGAGGAAGGAAAGCAGATACTGAAGGAAGAAGCAGGGCTTCCTCCAGAACCTAGGAAGATGTGGACAATGGATGAGGAAATTAAAGCAGAATGTGTAATTGACTTATGGAGCTCACTGGCACACTGACTCATTCATTAGCCTGTGGTCATTTGGCTGTCAAAGAGAACATGCAAGTGGGCATTAGTGGGCTCCCTGGCAGGGAGTGGGGATGAGGGAACAAGGAGCAGGGAAAGAGACCAGACACAAATCCTTACCCTCTCTTGTTTGAAATCTGCAAAAGCACCATCTGCATATTTCTGCTTGCTCAAAAGCTGCTTCCTCCTCTCCTGACGTTTGGCACGCTTCTGGAACTCCTCGTTGTGACCATTCAAGTGTGCAGTCAGCTCTGCTGTGCTATGCAATTTCGTATCACAGTGCTTGCACTGGTAGACAGGGTTCTGAGAGCGGGTGCCACTTCCCAGTATGGTAAAGTCCCTCTTCAAATCCTTGCTATGGTGGTCAGTGTAATGCATGCACAGCAGCTCTGCTGTGCTGAAGGACAGCTTGAAACATTTTATGCACCTGAAGGGAAGCCACTCAATTTCCTGAGCCTCAGCCTCCACCTCATGCTTTTCAAACTCATTCCTCTCCTCAGCTGGAGTTGGCTTTTCATGCTCATCAGCATATACTGCAGTGAAGTAACCCCCCAGCTTGCTCGCATGCTGCTTCTTGGGGAAAACACCAGGGTGACGCTTCATGTAGTGGGACACAATACCCTTTTTGCTGAAGGACTGGAAGGAACAAAGTGAGCATTTCTTCTTCTCTACAGCCCTCCTCAGCTCCTCACTTAACTGAGGAGTGTCATCCTTGGGAGGAGATGGAATGATCACTTTATTAGGTTTGTCGCTTACTGTCCTGGAGGCTGCTAAGCAGTGAGTGTAGTAAGCATCAATGTCATGTCTTTTCTGGTAGTGTGCTGCAAGCCCTTTGCGGATAGGGTTGGTGTATGAACACAATGCACATTTGAAGAGGTTGTTCTTGCCCTCTGGCTGTGCCCGGACATTGTTATGTTTGATGCGGTAGTGCCTAGCTATCCCCTTCCGGGTGGAACAGAAGTATTTGCAGAGCTGACACCGGAAAACGGTGTGAGACACTAAATGAGAACTGGAGAAATGAGGTGCTGGCACAGAGACTTCTCCAACATCCTCAGCAGCAATTTCTGGGGAGGCCTTGATTTCAGTCACCATGTCTGGCTCCACCGAGGCAGACACCTTTGGTGGTGACTGGGCAAAAACATCAAATTCAGGCTGATTGTGGTATTTCTCATAGTGAATTTTCAGCTTCTCAAGTGTTCCATGTGTGTAAGGGCAGAGTTTGCACCGATAAGCACCATAGCCTTGCTTGAAAATCCTACTTGTCTCTTCCACATCATTCTGAGTAATATCATTTGACTGTTCCACGTCATGCACAAAGTCTTCAGCTGTGACCTTTATTGATGGGTGCCGTTTCTGGTAGTGTGTGAGAACACCATGAATACGTGTATTAATGTATGGGCAATGTCTGCATTTATATACAGCCCCTGGGTTAATGTCTATATCCTGAGCAAAGTCCGCAGCTTTCACTTTCATGCCAGGATGCTTTTTGCCATAATGTGTCAGGAGGCCATGCAAGTTGTTGTACTCGGACTGGCAAACTGTACACTGATATGGAGTGGAGGAGATAGCAGGGTTTGCAGAAGCCAGCTGGACAGTTTTTTCCTGGGAAAGGCTGGGTTCCTCTGCACACTCTGCATCCTGATCCATCTGTGATGTTGTTATCTGGTCCTCAGAATCCATCCTGGCCCCAGCTTCATCGGGTTGTGGGATGGATTTCTCAGCAGCATCTTTCTCCTTAATGATATCTAACAACACAGACTCATCTCCATTCATGGCCCAAGGGTGAAATGCTTGGTAGTGATTAGTAATATCCCAAATGGAAGATGCTTCAAAAATGCAGTCTCTGCATTTATAGGTCTTTATCTCTGTTGGCATCACTAGGGCAGGAGGGGAAGGATCGGGACCTGCCCAGAGCTTAGTTGCCATATATGTATAATCAACATAATGCTCGGGATGCCTCCTTTGGTAATGCACAAGCAAACCACTTGGCTCTGTGTGTGAATAAATGCACCATTCACAGTGATAACCAGCCTCTATCAAGCCATCCAAAAATGCCCATCTCAGAATGGATGTGACCGTGGCCTTCAGATTTGGGTGGTCTTTCTTAATATGCTTCCTCAATGCATAGAAGTAAGGTGATGTGTAGCTACACTGCCTGCATTTGAGGGCTCTCAGCTTTGACTTGTCCCGTTCAGTGCTGGAGGTGTGAGCAGGCATGCTGCCAGTCGATTTCTTCTGGCTGCGATCGCAAAGGCTTCTAATGGTGGCTGTATGCTGCCTAATCACATCTGCGTTAGCTTTGAAGTCACGATGCTTCTTTTGATAATGAATGAGCACACCTTTCACAGTCCGATTTCCATAATCACAGTGTTGGCAGAAGAACATTTCGTTCTCGGGAGGATTCACAGAGGTCTCGGATCCACCCCGGCTCAACTGCTGCATTGACACTGGTGGCCTCTGAATACCAGGTGGCAACTCACCAGCCCTCATCATCGCTGCAGTGGGCGGTGCCTGTCTGATATACTTGGCAGTGACCTTTATCTCTGGGTGCCTTTTCTGGTAGTGGACAAGCACTCCCACAACTGAGCGGTTGCTGTACGAACAGTGTTTGCAATAGTAGAGTTCAGTAGCAAGGTCTGGGGGTGGTGGGGGTGGAGGTTGAGAAGCCAAGTTGGACAACTTTGGGGAGACGGGTGTCCCCAACTCAAAAGACATCTGAGCCAGGGCAGAGCCCCTGTCAACAGAGACTACACGCATAGTCTTCTGAATTCTGAAATACGATGCTTTTTCTTCAGGGTGCTTTTTCTGGTAATGCACAAGAACCGAATGCATGTTAGGGCTTGCAAATGAACACACATCACAGTCATAAACAACCACAGTATTGACTGAAGGTTCCTTCTGATTTTCACATTCAGAACTAAAACTCTTGGCGGCACTTTTGTTAAAACCAGCTGGCACACCAGCCCCGCGAGCCACGGGGGTGGAGGTTGCCATAGTTTTTGGAGCAGAATTCAAGATCTCTCTCAGTGTCTGAGACTCCGTGTTCAGCCCTTCTTGCTGCTCAACAACGTAGCTTGAAAATATCATTGCATTGTTAATTTTCACTGTGGGATGCATTCTTTGGTAATGTGGCATCAGGCTTCTAACATTTGGGCTTGTATAAGAGCAGAAGCGGCAGCGGTAGATCAAATCAGAATGATCAAAGTTCAATACATTCATAGCTTCAGGATGATGCTCTCCGTAATGCTGCTGCAGGTCTTCAAAATTTGTGTAGTCAATGTAGCACTCAAGACACCGGTATACCGCGCTGTGATCATTGGGATCCAGGATATACCTAAAGCTGAATTTAATATAGGGATGCATTCGCTGGTAGTGGGTGCTAACGCTCCTGGCAGATTTGTTGCTGAAATCACAGTGTTTACAATAGTAAAGCCTGCCAGAGTCATTAAACTCTGAATTCTCATTATTCTGATCAGTACCATACATGTTTGACTGGCTCCCCAGAACAGAGGCATTAGGGCTCTGATGGTCCTTCATGCTGACAGAAGAGTAATAATCTTCCTCATCTTCAGATAAAGTGAGCTCAATCTCTGCTCCATTGGTGGAATTGTAGTCATGCTGCATGCTTCTAAAGTTTGTCTCCTTCTGGGAGTCATTAGCCTCTCTGCCCCACATTTGCTGGGGTGCGTAAGAACTGGAAACCTCTATCATTGGTTCTGTTTGCTCTTCTTCTCTGTCTAACTCCACTTCTATCTCCACCTCATTGTCCTCCTCCTCTTCCTCATCATCCTCTACATTAATCACAGCATCTTCTTGCTGTTTATTTTGGTTGATTTTGCTCTGCAGGTTGCTTGCTATTTCATCAATTCTAGTTCTCTTTTTCACCGGGGAGAGATCTAGAGGGAAGTCGTTTGACACCTTCCGAGGGGCTTTTGCAACAAAGTTATTTTTAGATGAGAGCCCAAGGATGGAGGTCTGGCTCTTCTTCACTGTGCTGGCAGAGGGGTGAGCATCTGCCTCGCTCTCTTGTGGTACGTTTGATGGTGGTCCATCATATTTTGGCAAGTTGTCACAGAATGAATGCTTGTGCTGCTGATGAACTCTGAGGCCTTTCAAAGTTGTGGTGGAATAATTGCACATTGTGCACTTGTATGGATGCTGTGAATGGGGCTGGGGTGACTGTTGCTGCTGTTGCTGCTGTGGCTGCATGGGTTCCATCATCCCAGCTGACTTCCTGCCATTTATATTTCCACTCTCATAAGACACTGTGCTGTCATTCAAAGAAGAGGCAATGCTTTCAGTCTGAGAGTTCATAGTGTCCCAGTCTGATGTTGTTCCTGTGTGACATTGCTTGTGGGCACCAAGCTTTAATGAACTCTTGCAGGTGAAAGGGCATTCATCACACTTGTACACAGCTGTCTTCCCAGACAGGTGGATGTTCTCAATGTGACGGGAAATGCTTCTGCGGTGCATTGTCAGGAAAGGGCAAAAAGGACACTGGAACCTGTTCATATACCTTCTAAAGGGAATTCCCTTTGTTTCCAATAGTTTGTTGCCATCAGATCCCATCAGCTGCTCTGCAGACATTCCTGAGGTCTGGTGATCCATGGAGTTCAAGCCATTCTCGCTGTCCATTTCATTTAGCTCTTCATCTGAGCTGGAGTCATTTAGCATACTGCTTGTTTCCAGGTCAGCAGAAGAATTCGTCATATCAGCAATTCCATAGCGGGATCTGTCAGACAAATTAACCATGCCCGAGTTGTGAGGTGACTTAGGCTTCATTTGAGGGTAAGACACAGAAGAAAACTTGGAAGATGTAGAAGAGTTGGGCCTGATAAGGGAATTGCCTACAGAGCTCCTGAAGTTTGAGACATTAGCGTTCGACATCTCACGTCCTGTTGTATTCATGGATATATAACTGGAGTTTGGAGAGGGATTCTGGGCAGTTTTACTCTGTACATCAGGTGCACTGGTTCCATCTTGTTGCTGTCTCAGGCTTGACAGTATTTTTACCATGCTGCGGTGCTTCTTCATCATGTGGTCACACCAGCGCTCCCTTCGAGGTGTCTGGTAGCTGCACCATTCACAGCAAAAGTTTCCCCTAGACTTTGTCAGGGGCTTGACCATGGATTCCAAAATGCTCCGCTCTACCACCTCTGCAGGCAGCTCCTTGCAGGGTTCCTGCACTGGCACAGAAGCAGACGTTGGTTCAGACATAGCAGTGGCAGCAGCAGGAGGAGTTGAGCTCTCTTTCAGGTTGTTTTTGTGATACATTTTCTGGTGCTTAATAATCCTTGCGCGCCTGGGTGACTTGTAGGTGCAGAACTGGCAACTGAAAACTTTGCCAAACCCTTCATGCATCATGATGTTGTAATTCAGGGAACCAGCAGTTGGTGGCCCCACTGAACTCCCCCCAGCCTGTGCTCCATGAACCTTGCGTGTGTGCTCTATGAGGAGGTTTTTGGAACGGAAGTAACGCACACAGAACTTGCACTGGAAAAACTTGTTGGTTGGTTTAGGATTTGGAGCCATGTGCTGACCATAGAAAGTCTGGCTCTGGCTATAGTAACTTCCAGTCCCCATCTGACTTGTTGCATTTTGCCCTAAAATGAGAATTAAGGTATATATGTAAATAAACAAAATCAAATAAAGAGGCTTTTTTCTCCACCCACCCTGTATGGATAAGAATGCAACCACATCCTGAATAGATAATAATCACACCAGGATTACCTCACTTATTTATGGTGAGACCTACATATCTGGCAATGGTCAGAAAAATTACCATTATGCACAATTTCTACATATATATGACTGTGGTGTACAGTTTGGGATAGATAATTTCCAAAATAATCGACTTGAGAAAAAAGAAAGCTAGTACACTAATAAAGTTGAAAATTTTGAGGTGGTTCATGGTAGCGAAGAACAACCATGAAAATCTGAAAGCCAAAAAGCAATATGACGAACTCCATGAAAAGCAGCTGGGAAATAAAACCATCCTTCATGCTTGCTTTTACAGAAAAAGCCATGGCCAGAACCAATATGGCTGAAGCTAGACGTCTGTTTTGCTAACACAGCAATAACGATAACGTGAGTTTTTTAAATCACATTAAAAGTAGAAACTAAACCACACTGAAATAAGCCACATGTAAAATAGGGCATTAAGAGTTGAGATCAGTCTTAAGAGTTGAGATTTACCTGCTATTTCATCTGCAATTGTAAATTCATCCTTTACAGAAGAAAATTCAACCTCAGTCTGGTTGCTAGCATTCATGGAACCAGACCTTGGCTGGCTAGGACTTTCCTCAGAGACATCAGTTGGCTGCAGAAAAGCAGTGTGAACATCCTGAATGTGAGCCTTTAGGTCTTCATAAGATGGAGCTCGAAAATCACAGCCATCACACTGCAGCACCTCCATGGTTCAGGGATGATGTTTTACATTAGGAAATTCTGCAAGAAAAACAGATGAAGGAGAGAAGAAAGAGATGTTTTACAGCAAAGCCATTGTACCAGATCCCGAAAACAGGTAATACCAAGCTTGTGATGACTCAGTCATTTCCAGAGATTCCACAAATACTGCGGTCTAAAACTCAGTCTTTGCTTACCATATTAAGAAGCATCAATTCAGATTCACATAAAGTCCTATCTAGGTAGCTCACAAGTTGCTGACTCAACTCTACAAAGTCAACTTTCTGACAAGTGACTATTGATTCAATGGACTTTGTCCTCGTGGCTTTTCCATTACACAGGATAGGGCCGTTGTTCAGAAGTTTTTCTTGTTCAAAGACCGCAGCCCATATACTGGAGAAACAGTACATTACTCCCAGTCTTGCAATGAAATTCACAATGTGAAGACAGTGGCTTTGAACCTTCCTGGAAGTTGACAAGTCCTGCCTAATTCACTACCATAGATCAAAAGCCTTCACAGGAAGAAACCTGACTTTCTTCTCAACATCCTATCAGTCCTGATGTTGATGGAAACCTAGACATAACTGCAACATGAAATGCAGCTACATGAAACCCAAGGCAGAATGCTTTGCTCTGCCCTACTTCCACCAAGCTTTGTAAGGGCATCTCTGTTCTTTGACAAAATGTTTACAGTTTCATTTTAGTCTATTCTGGGGACATGACCTTTGTGTGTGAGCAGGCTGGTGGCTGGAAAGGGCTGGAAAAGGACAGCGACAGGAATAGGAATACTGAAAAAGTACAATGGAAACCAGAGTTACAAAGACTCATGACATCCTTGATTTATCCAAAAGCCCTGCATACCTTGAAGTACAAAGAAACGTAAGAAAGGGTAACATCAACCATGGTGGTTCAGCTTGTGACCAATTAATCCTGCAATGCAGTTGTATGTTTACGCACCACCATGAAGGAAAAGAGACACAATGCACAAGCCAAGACAAAGACTTAGACCTTCCTATGCAGTACTTGGGCACAAGAGAAACCTTCCAATGTTAATACAGGAATTAATTCTTTAAGCATCCATGTGCTGCATTGGGAAAGGATGATAAAGTGAGCATTTCACAAGGGCAGCCCAAAGCACTGAAGATTCCATGTGTTTATTGTAATGTAGAGTATGAAGCTACTTCCACAGTGAGGAGAAAGCTCAAAAAATCAGGGCACAGAAACAAGTGAGGGTAATACATCAGGATTTTATATGAAAGAATGCTTCTTCTGATAGCCTGCTAAAATAAACCTCTAGTAAGTCAAATTCTGGACAGTCTGAG
>VYZV01014339.1:0-16298 GCA_013401275.1 Pandion haliaetus | reverse complement strand
GGTGGGGTGGGGATACAGAGTGATCCTAGGATTATGGATCACAGTATCTATGAATTGACCAAGTTTAATGAAAGTTCTCCAGCCAGAAATTGTTTGGCTCAAAGAGGCATTAGAAACTATTACATTCAAAACAGGAAGAAGCTACTACTCTCTGTCTATAAGAGAAACATACTTTGTTATGCAGGTGATAATTAAGAACAATCTTCCTCACAAAAAGAAAAAAAACCCAACCTCTTGTAACCATATTTCTGGTCTTTCCAATAATAAACAGTCCTTTCCCCTGACTATTCTGGACATACTCAAATTAAGGAGAAAACTATTATTAAAGCTGTGGTAAGATGTTGAAGCTCCTAATGGAGTTCTGTCCTAGTTTAATCCTTTTTGCTTTAAATAAGCTGTTTGAGGGCCAGCCACTAAGATGCAATTTCTTTTTCTTCTTCCTAAGAAATACCCAGACAGGAAATGGGCTATAAAGAAGAAAAAATAACTAAGACTTTTGCTGTAATAAGGCCCATGGCTAAGAGGGGCTGAGATTATAACCAACTGCATCCTTCAAAAGCTACAATCCTTGCAAGCATGTAGACATTACAGAACTATTGCAGCTTTTTTCTCTTCTGCAACTACACAACATCTTGGTATTTTCTGCTATTGTAAAAGCTTTACATTTAACCATTTAAAACTGAAAAAATTTCAAGCATTTTAAATAACTAGGAAGGTAACAAAATCCCTTTTTAGAACAAAAAAAAATCAGTTCCCATTGTCCTAAGAATACTCTCATTTTGAAGAAAGTGGAATCATTCTTACTTTACTGTAAAGATCCAGGGTGAAAGTTGATAAAAGAGAAATTAGTTGTCAAAACTTTATCTCAGAATATGTAAACAATTGCCAAAACACATAAAAAGAAAACAATGCCTCTTATGATAAGGGAAGTTCAGTTCAAGACTAGTTTATCAACATAAAAAGGATCTCTTTGAGAAAAAAAAATAAAGGGAGACCATGAACACCCTGTTCTTACATTTTCCAGCCACCCACTCCTTCTATTTAACCCAGTGAATTAAACTAATAAATTCTCATAATTTACAAATAGTTTATTGAGGATTTTAGCTACATCAGGTCACCACCAATTTGACACCTCACCATCATGTTTTATTCAAACTGAAATAAGATGGCATATCTTCATTATGGAAAAAGAAAAGCATAGGACAGTCCACTTCAGAGAAAGTCTCCGGATAGATTAGTTTCCTTAACCTTTGGAAATCTGTGTAACCTGGAAACTGAACCCAAACGCTTTGTTTTTGCAAGAAGCAGGATGTAGAAAACTGAATACAAGTCCCCAGACAGCATTCTGTTTAAAACAAGGTGAAGACTGGAAGAGATTTTCAGTTTTCCTGGCCTAAAAGAGACTTCTTGGGTAGATTCAAGGTGGAAGGACTTTTTAGAAAGTGCTCATGTATGTGCCTAGTCAAAAATGGGACCTTCTCCAAAGAGGAGAAGAAATGCCCTGAAAGAAACACCAAGATTCTTAGACAAATTCAGGAAAAGGGAGCCCAATGGCACCTTAGACTTCACCAAGAGTTTGGTTTTGCACATAAATGCTGAGAAGCAACAAAAAGAAGCCTGAAGAGAAGCATTAGACAAATGGCCAAGAAATGGCCATCTCATAAGCTTTATCCTCAAAAAATCTCTAATTTTATTGCAAATGCAGGTATGTTATTGACAATTCATGGGACAGTGGCTCTTCAGGACAGGTATTCTGCTTTTGGTTACAACCAGAAGCCGATCCACACTTGGCTCTAGGAAAGCAGTCCAGGCAGCAGTTCTCCTCTCTCCCCATTGGTACACTGGCCATTGCTTTAGCTGCAGGGAGAGTAACTGCTCCAGGGATATTCCCTCTCTGGAATCAAGGAGACAGAACACCTTGACTGCCAACAGCTCCACAGCCAAAACACAGAAATAAAATGAGGTAATTGTATATCTGCATGTGGAACAGATCTATTTTTTTCTGAAGGATCCACTTAGTGTTACTGTTCTCACTAGAAGCCCTCTACAACTGACCTTAGCATGTCTTTCTACAAACACTTTCATCAAGCCTCCACATCATCCTGCATGTCACACCAAGCCATGTGTGTGAGAAGAACCAGAAGTGAGGTTGTACCCACACCTGGGCATGCTTTTGGACTTGAGGAGGGTTATTTGAAACTGCAATAGCTCTGTCTAAGTAACTCCATCAGTAGGCAAACCTTGACATTTACTCTGCACGCAAAGTAGATGGAAGTGGGTAAGATATATTTTAAGCTAACAAAGATGGCAAAAACATTTTAAAAAATACCTGAAAAAACCCAGAAGATTCAAGCCCTCTGATGGTTTAAAATACCCAACAGAACTTTCAACCTGATGAGATACAAACAAAATTATGCAATATAATGTGCCTTTTAATTAATCTGAAAACTTTAGATGTTCTGAAAGCAAAGGAACGGTCATCTGGCTCACAATGTTTTCAAAAAACCAGAAAGAATATTCACCTATGGTAATGACAAAGACACAGATGCTATGTTCTACAGTTCCAAAGCAAAGAGGTACATAAATGAAATTGATTTTATTGATGATTATAGAGCAACTTAAAAAAAGGAGACAAAGTTTGACTTAAAGGGAAGAAAGTTACAAACTTCCCAACTAGCTGCTTTCCCAAGAGGTACACATAAATACTTCAGGTAGATCAAGTGTCATTGAATCCTCCAGCTCAAGAGGTTTTAAAATACAGCAGGATTACTTCAAAGCAGAACCATATAAAGATATTCTTTCTTCTTCTTACTAAAGGAACAAAGATGGAAACAAGCAAGTGAGGAAAAAAAAACCCTAAACCACAAAGACCATAGACTCAACTGTTGTGAAATTTTATGTCCTCAGATTTATGCTGCTTGAAAAGGACAGGATACATCTTTTAAACTACACATGGAGAGGAGACATGGACAATCACAGAGATAAGCAACACGTGTCTCTTTTCAGTAAGGGTCCAGCTAAATGAACAGACCTTCAGAGACAGCATTCAGCAACACCACTTGCCAGTCAGGTCAATCTCCTCCCTGTTTTTTCATCCCAAAAGAGGCATACGTGAACCTTATGACACCAAAATACATATAAAGAGTATTTTGAAGCACTGCATTTATGTTAGCCAACATCCTTTAACACTATGGAAGAGAAAAAAGGAAGAATGTAATGTGTTTTGTAGTCCATACTAGACTTTTTTTCCCTTTAAAACTCATTTGAATAAAAGGCATTTGTACTTTCTTGTTTCTTGCAACAAGCATTCATTCAAGCGTGGGTTCTTGTTTGCAAGAATGTATGTATGCAGAGTGAAAGATTCACATTAATTTAGGACTTCATTGACAAAAGAGTCTATGCCAAAAGTATACAATCAGTCCTGCAGAAATTTAATTTTTCCTTCTGCTGTTTATGGAACACCAAAGCAAGACAAAAGACAGTATCGTATGTTTCAGGTTTCCATTCAGTTATCACAAACAAGTTATTCAAGTCAGCAGAAGTGACTTGCTCTCAGAGAGAGAAAAGACCTGGTATTCCCCTGGTTTTCAAACAGCTTCAAATTATTGAACAAAATCTGAAGACTCACAACCTGTAGGCAATATGTAAGGACCAAAAAGGCAGAATTATATATATCAGCTAACAATACTGACACTCTGTTCCATACAGTTACTACCTATTTATTTGACTCTTGCAACTTCAGGCCACACTGTTGAAGTCTCCCTCTGTGTGAAAAACAAGGTGAGTCAGTCTGCACCACGGAGAACCTTCTTCCTTTACCTGGTAATGGAGAAGCACAGAAAGTGAAGTAGCCTGGCTCCAGGTTGCACAGCTGGTCTGTAGAACAGCCAGGAGCAGAAAGTTGGTTTCCAGACTCCAACCCTTTGCCGTTACGGCACGCTACCTTTCTGTGCCACTGTGCCTGAAATCCCAGTCCTAACTTTTCACAACTACAAATGAAAGGTTCTCCAGCACAGTAGAAGTTAAAATTTCAGGAGCAGGGGTAAATCATACACCACACACAAGGATATTAGTCATGCTCTTTATTTATCTTTATATTTACTTCTTAATCGGAGTTGCCATTTCCAGCTTTCTGCACAGAATCCAGACCTTTTGCTGAAGAATTTAAGTCAACTCAGCAAAATGTCTGCAGAGCTGAGGAGAAGAGTACCAGGGGAGACAAGAGACTAGGGATGACGAATATGGTCTAACCCTCACATTGCTTGAGATCACAGTGAGACGAGGGACATGGAAAAAAGGGTGGCTATCCAAAAAGGGAGCTTTATATGGGGGTGAGCAAGGATATTTGTTTTGAAGGATTGAGAGCTAGAAAAGCTGAAATTCCTACATGGCTTGAGAGGCTTTTCTCTTAATAAGATTTTGCCCAAACTGCTGAATCCTTCCACTCTCTTCCCAAACTCTTCTAAATAATGGGAAACATATTAATAATTCTTCTGTTCTAAAAAATGTCTCGACAAAAAATGATCAAAACTTACCAGAAGTCATCAAAGGGAATCTCCTTTATAGCACCTTAATAAAATTATTTCTAAGAGGAACACTCTAAGTCTTCCTCAATGTCTTCTGTAAGCAGGAGATATTCATGACCAAAGAAGAGGAAGTTTGATTTAATCAGACCTCTCTTTCACACGTGCTAGCTGGAGCCACAAAGTGTGTGCACACTTCCACTCCACGCTGACTAACAAAATTTATGAGAACAAACCGAGCAATTAGTTTTCATATGCTGACAGTTGCACCTACCCTTCATTGTTAGGACATTACCAGAAACTAGACCAAGATATTTTAAGGATTTAAAAAAAAAAAAAAAAAAGTTCAGATTGTAAGAGAATCAAGTCCTACAAAAACTTTGGCATACATACTTTCAGTGTATGTTCAACTAGTATGTAAAGCTAGTATGGTTCCTCTGAAAAACTTCAATAAAATAAGCATCCCAGTTTGAGAGTCTGGATGTCTAAGAAAACGCAACTTTCCAAAGAAGGTGATTAGCCTGTGCCAAGAGCCATGCACAGACTACCAAAAACTCCTGATCTTGTTTAATGTGAACCCAAACTCTGCAGAAGGAGCTCACAGACACAGAGCAGTCTCTGTAGTAATCCAAAATACTTCTGGCTACTGATGAAGGAAGCATACTGAGCATGCTTCATCCTATGTCTGCAGAGCAGAACCAGCCTGAGCTCTGCCAAAAGCCAAGTGTGTCATGGGTAGCTGTGACTGTTACTTTCCCTGGGCAGAGATATGAAGTGGTAACACCTCTTCTTTGGTTTTTTTCCCCTGCAGCTGTCAACTGAGATATACAAACATGCTTGCTGCCGCTGGAAGGAACTCTAACCTCCCACCCACCCTTGTCAGCCCAGCTCCCAATTATCAAGCAAAGTCTGGAAGTAGATATAACATCAGCATTTGTGGAAGCAGGCAAAAAAGGGTTAAAGCTTTCACCTTCTTCATCCCTGTATACCTTCATAAGTGATCAAGAATTGTATCTTCCAATTTTCTTAGACTGTTTGTCTGAGCAGTGCCACCTTTTCTTTCAAAAAGATCATTCCTTTCTAATATAACTTACCTCACCTTCCAAGCTGTATTCCAGGCATTAAACCTTAAATTTCTGGTTTTCTGCCATAAATAATTCTTCCTGGTCTATCTACTACCTCCTCTGTAGGCCTCTCCTTCTCCAAGTCTTCTAGAAAGATGCAAACTAATCATCTGCTATTTCCACAGCCTAACAGAGAATGATGCTGGTGATGTGTACCTTCAAGGTAACTCTGAAGTCAAAGGAGTTGGTCTTTCATTTCTTATGAAGAAGTTTGGCGTGCTGGTCACTCAGCACTCAGTATGAAATAAAAGCCACTGCTTTTCTCTCTTAAGGAGCACATTTTCAAAAAAGACTGCTCTACCCAGAACCGTTACTCAGTGGGGCAGGGAAAATGAGGGGACAAAAGGGAGAGCTGGGAAGGGGCTACAGCAGACACCACCAGGAATGACTGACAGTCATCTGGTCTTACTGTCTCTCAACACTGCTGCTGATGGGTGGCCTCCCATGCACTCCAGAAACTGGTATCTGAGGCTGCAGAAGTCTTAAATTTCTTCCTCTTTCTTTTTGAGGAACAAGACTCCCTTTTTGGTTCTCATAGTCTGTTGCACTGAACTCAGTAACTGATACAACTGTGGTCAGTCCAGATACTGTGTATGTGTGTGCATGTGTGTATGCTATGTCTGGATCCTCAGGAAGGCAGCCTGGTATTTTATTTTTAAACTTTGGCTCCTGTTGCACAGCCCCACATATAATGGCTCCACTCCTGACGGTTGGATAGTCTTCTGCTATCAGTTTTCAAAGAAAAACAAAGCCATGCAAGCCAATACCACCAAGAGAACAGGAGCATGGTTCTCTCCTAAAGATTTTTGTTCCCTCATAAAAAACCAAGAGATCACAGAAAGATTAAGCCATCAGTGTCATTCCAACATTCTGCTGCTGTATTCTTACAAGCTGCAGAATCTTGTACAAGTCCCAGTAACTGCAGTGCTTTTAGAGATTTCTTCAAGTTTTTATTTCTAGAAATTTGCTGGAGTTCTGCCAATTTTCCCCAGCTGAGGACCAGACTTTTATGTGGATCAGCACTTACTACAGCCTTTTATTATGAAGTGGAGGGTCAAAACAGGACTAAGTTTCTCCTTACCTGAAAGCAGAACCTGCAATGAATCTTCAAGGTCTCAGAAGCTGAAGGAGGCAGAACCAGACTTGCTAATCATAGGACTGGTGCTACAGTTCACCCTTCCTGAAAAGCCTGCCCTTGAGATGTGTTCCAAAGCTGACTAACTTGTATCATATACCTCTAGCCACCTGCAGTACAAGATCATTTTGGCAGTGAAGCTTCACTGTCAAAAAAAAAGTGGTTTACTTTTCAGCTGAGCACACAGGGGCTGTATCTGTAGGCTTGATTACTAGAAGAAAGGAAATGTTCAAGTTAAAGACAAGAAGGCTTCTTTGCACCCATGCCTGGGACAAAAGGTTTTACACAGAATATGGGACAGAAATGAAGAGGGAACTGTTTGCCAAGAGGAAGTTGCTTTCTTACCTTAACTTTACTTGCATTTCATGATGGAAGAGAGCCACTAATCTCAGTGTTACTTACAGGTTACAATAGTGAACATTCCAAAACCAAGAAATGGAGGAAACAGCTCAGACCTCTTTCTCCTTCTTTATTCCTGAACTGCTTTGTTCTTCCATTGACTTCTAACTGCTCCATTTAGACTACTGCAATACAGAGTTCTGAGTCTTGAAAGCAGTCTTCAAAACTGAAACTACAAATTAAGAACTGAAAACAATTTGTCAATTAGGGAATCAAAACTCTCCTTCATCCTGCTGTAGTAATTGGTTTATAAAGTTAAAAAGAAAAGCATTTACAGTGAGGCCTCTACTGCAGCATGACCTTCAAAACCAATCTAATGTACCATTTTCCCCAGACACTGACTTGTTTGTGCATCAGTTATCCAAAAAACAGGATCTAGTGATAGTGCTTATTGTTAAAGTCTTTCATTAGCACAGAAGACAAAAAGAGTTAATCTCTGTTTCCTAGATTTATCATCCTTAACAGACCAAATTCCAAGATTTTGTGAGGTGTCTAACAAAAAAGTAAAAGAGATCACTACTGAAAGGATCAAGACCCTTGAATCTACTGAAATGCTTTCATAATATAATTGGTTGGATATCTCTAATAGAAAGTTAGGTTACTCTAGGAAATTGACATGTTGACAAATTCTGAGTGGGTTTTTATGCCACAACCTCTGCGGTAACTGCAGGACCAAAGTCTGTAGTTCCTGTCTGTAAAACCAAGACTGAAGTTATGGGTGAACCAAGTGCTGGCTTGTAGAGTCCAAAGGAAACCAGAGGTCTTCTGCCTGGAGGATTTACTGATCCTTTAGAAACCACAATGTGAAAGTCTATAGTAGCTCTGGCAGGACTACAAAAACCCTATTCCACTTCTTCTTTTCCTCTATTGAGACAACAGGAATATATATCTAATTTTTAAGATGAAGGCAGCTTCCACACACCTTGTGCACAGATTCCACTTTGAGAACAAAATGCAAATCATTTGTCCATAATTTTAAGCCTAAACCAGGGAAATGGAGGAAAACCCACTACAGATAACCAGGCCTAAACTGATAACTACAAACCCGCAGTGAGCCTTAGCATTTCACTTAATTTGGTTATTTGCTTCCCTTTTCTTTGCCAGGTGAGAAAGAATTGTCTTGCATGTTCTGGTAAAGCTCAATCAACTCCTTAAGACTCCCTACACCTTCAAGTTACAGCATTCTCATCAGCTGTTCTTTAAGACAACTAATTCCTTACCTGACATGAGATAACAGCAGTGGGAGTCATCTTGCTGAAAGTTCACTTTCTACAACTAGACAGTTGTCCACGTCCAACTCAATGGTAACAGTCGAAAGCCTGTCTCCCACCACAGCATCTTAAGAGAAACTACACTTAGGCTTCATGCCTTAGGACTTCCTGCAGAGTCCATTAGTTGTTGCATAGGTCTTAATCTTTTTCCACTATTGAATTAGAAATAAAGAACTATTTATATAGCAAACATTTTCTAGTCTTAGATTCCAGGCACTGCATCTTGTTACAGCTTGGTACAGATTCCAGACTCCTATAATATTGGACATAGCCTGGCAAATTAACTGCTTTTAGTCCTCTAAATGTCACTTCTGAAAACCTCTGAAAGGGAGCAATGGACTATCTGAAAGCTCTCACTCTGAAGCACAATTTTCCAGACTTCAAATCATCACTATCCCCTGCATTTCTGTGCTCATTTTTACAGACATGCCAACTTCAGGAATGGATTTAGTATTCCAAGAGCGGTACTTGCACAGATCAGCAGAGGGACGACAGTATCTCCTGTGATTATACATCTAAATGCTGTACTAGTCCACTTAGCTATTGTAACCATTTTGAATGATATCTACTACTTTGCAGGATCACTGTTTTCTAATTTAAAAGGAAGACACAACTACTAAAGTCCACATAGGCTACAAAGCCAAGACATTTCTTGAGTAAATCACAGAGCATTTTCTTTTCCACATTTTCTATCCATTACAGATATAAACTGAATAAGGAGCTTTTAGGTCTGATGTATTTTTAAATATAAATTACTGGTGTAGAGAACAGAAGGAAAAAGGAAAAGTCTCTTTAAATCCTGTCAGATACCCTTCTTGTCTGACCTGTGGGATGCTTTTGTTTGCAATGGAATGGGTCCAAAATAAAAAGGAAAACCCTTGCTTTTCTCTTTGGGATCAAGGGCTCTCAAAGGCACAACACTGGTGTTATTTGTTTGATCTATCAAAGCAAGGTCATTATTTACTTTGGTCATGGAAAGCCCCAAAAGTCTTTTCTGATACACTAGAAAAGCCAATGGCCAATGAGACCTGTCATTCCTCTGCACTCTCTGCATGAGATTTTCTCATCCCTCAGTCCCCTTCTCCTGGAACTGCAAAAGCAGATGCCTCCATCTGGATGGTCCCTGAGGAACTGACCTAATTCTCAAGCCCTTTTTCTTGGAAAAAATAAAGCACAAAAGGTGTTAGACTTAGATCTAAAAATTGTACAACTACATGTTTTGATTATTTCCCTTCTTCAGCTCGACTTATTTGTGAACATTTGATGACAGCCCAAAAATCTGCTGTTGTCTTTTCAGTATAATGGATAAATTCCAAAATTCAACATTTGGCCACAGGAACTTCAGACATCCACCTTGCTTGACCTGATGGACTGAGAAACCAAGCACATTGCACTTGTTCAAAGTTTCATGCAAGCCAATGCTTCATGGTTCCACTTTTATTTAGGCCATGATATAGCCTTTTTTGTGAAAACGTTATCAGCTTTATGATTGGTACAGTGCTCTGACTTTTCAGAAAACAGTGATTGGTCTACCTGTCTTATATCTTAAGGAGTTCTATTATTAAGAATGTAATAAAAACTTACCACAAAACAAAGACAAGATCTGCTTAACATAAAGTTGGGAAATACAACAGCTTCAAAGGATGCTTTTCTGAAGATCTCCAAAACTAGCCAAGATGCTCTGCTGTGCCTCCTATTTCCTGAAGAGGTGAGTAAGCAGAAGATAGTAGGAAATTCTTTTGCAGCCTTCACCAATAGACAATGGACTTTTTATCTCTGCTTAGCACTAGACTGATACTGTTCTTTCAGAAAGCACTCACTTTCAGACCCAAATCTTTATCACTTGGGAGAATGCTTCTTGATTTATTTGTGATATTTATGTCCACCCTGGAGATTTTTCCTCTTGTCCTCACACCCAGGCATTGTTTGAAAGCTCATTGAACTCTTTTCCATTAGACATTTTTTTAATATATGCATTTTTGATCACCCTGTCCAAGTAACACCAAATTAGTTTAGACATGGTGTAACTGTGGTTGAATAAAGGAGGCAAAGCAGCTAGTATCGTTATTTCCTCTCCCCAGCAGTAATTCCTCTAGGGCAAAGCAGCTGGAAACCCATACTGAAGGTTCTGTTGGGTCAAATCCAGCATGGCACATCCTCTGAGATGTGTTTTAACCCTCTCCGAAGAATAAAGAGAGGGAATTTTCACAATTGCTTTTGGATACTAAACATGCAGATCATGGCAGCCCAGTCATCACACATTTAAAAGTTTCAACACAGGCTTCCACTCAAGGAGCCTGATGACTTTCTGATGTGCTTTATAAGTAGGCTCCTAAAGCAGCATTTTCATCCCCAATGCACACTAGTGATGGACTCTGTCAGCATCCTGTGGAACTAATTACTTCTCTTTTGAATTGACATAACCTTCTAGACGGTAAGTGGGACAAAGAATGATGGAAGGCTTCTCATGGATCAACAGGACTGGTTCTGTTATCACAGACACAAATCTAATCTCCATTAACTTAAAGAAAGAAAAATAGCATGCTTGCTAAAGAAATGACAGCTATGGGTCCCTGAGCCAAGAAAAGCTTGATTTTAAAGAAAACTCCTTGCATATGAAAGTCTCCTGATCATGAGAAACCTAACTGCTACCAATTTCCAGTCCCAGAGACCATGCAGAAAGGTACTACACAAAGATCTAACCAGCGTGATACTGATAGAAGTTCCACACTCCTCCCTCTAAAGGATTAATTTCTCAGCTGAAATCCCCCTTGAGCCTGGAAGTCAAATATTATAGCTCTGGAACATGAAGTAACCCTCAATTCTGCCCAGCTTATCAAAAATCCTCTCTTGCTTCCTCTCTTCTCACATTATGCCTTTAAAAGGGGAGCTTGCTACGAAAATCCCACTTGGGTTAATTTGGCTATGACAGCTTGACAGCTGGAGCAAGAGAAAGAGAAAGATTCTCCCAAGCAGAAGAAGATTCTGAGTGTCCCAGTAATTTGATCAGCCCAGCTCTCCCTATGTAAAAATCCCATCAGGAACAGAACTGAGAGGTATCGCAGAACACACAGACGAGTTATTCAGGGGAGACAGAAGAAGAAAAAAAGGAGAAGAAAAAGAAAAAGAAAAGAGAGAAGAGAAAAGAAGAGAAGAGAAAAGGAAAAGAAAAGAAAAGAAAAGAAAAGAAAAGAAAAGAAAAGAAAAGAAAAGAAAAGAAAAGAAAAAGGAGAAAAGAAAAAGGAGAAAAGAAAAAGGAGAAAAGAAAAAGAGAAAAAATTTCTGAATTCTCTCATTTATAGAAAAAGTCTTAAATCATTCTTTACTAGGAGGTCAGAGTTAATTGGATTTCTACACCCACTGAGCCTCCTTCAAGGTAGGCTAGGTCCCATATTCCAGGCCTCGAACATTTAATCATCTTCCTAATAACAGTTAAGATTTTCTAGGCAGCCTACAGAAGAGAAAGTACTCATTCAATACCAGTAGTCCATTGCCACACTTTCCTATTACAAGCTTGTCAGCTTGCCAATGTAGAGAACTTCTAGAACTCCTGCTTGCTCTCTTCCCACAGAACACAAAGCAATATATTCCTTTAGAAGCTCTGTTCAACCTCCCTTTCTTCTCTATGAGCCTGCATCTTTGAGACAATGGATAAGAGGAGGCGGACCACTTGCTCCATTCATTTGCTCAGCCTGCTGAAACGTCAGATCTGTCTGATCTTGCAACAGAAGCATTATCCTTTGTTCTGATCAGGTAGCACAAATAGCTGTGCTTGTGAGAGTCCCCAGAGCAGAGATTTTTTTCATGACCATTATGATTACAGCTCATGCAATATATTGGGTCCTACTAAAAATACTGCAGTTCATTTTCCCCCAGATCCAGGAGTTCTACAAAAACACCATTCAGTGTTCCACACTGAGGAAGAAGGGGAAACTGTAATGCTGTCACTACAAGTATCCTAGCCAAATAAGCCAAAATATTCATAGCCTCACCCAATGAGCCCAGAAGCATAAGAAGCACATGAAGGGCCTTGAGTTGAAGGAGCTACAGGGATACAAGATGACCATGACTCCCAACACGTCCCACCATTTCTCTGCAGGTTAGGCACTCCCCATGCTGATCAGCAACAGCTCCCTTTACAGGTCCTGACAGCTTACTTCTTCCCACACAGACAAATTGGGCTGGCCCCAGCCACCCCCACCGCTGTGGTGACATACCTTTGCCCAGAATTCACACCTGGACTGCTTGCAAGCCATCTGCAACTGAAGAGACACAGGTTAGCCAGTGCCAGGTTATATGAATATTCAAAGTGGTACGTCTGGTAAGCAGTCCATTTTCCCACACTGACACAGAAGAATAATAAGTCACCACATCTACTGACAGAGTCATGAGCTCTCAAAAGGTTACAAAGCATGGCTTTAATTTTCCCTTCCCCCTGTTCTACCATAATGCACACTACTTACTTATGAAAACAATCCCTTCCTTTTCCTAGGGCAGAAAATAAAATTAACCAGAAAACACAGCCCATAGGTTCTTCAGAACTTCAGCCTGTCAGAAAGTAGTCATTCAGGTTGGAGGTTGAAAAAAATTTGCTAATCCATGGTTTGCAATGAAAAAAACACCTCCATGGGGGAAAAATCCTCCTGCCTTTAGCCAAATCTAATCTAATCTTTCCTCACAGCTGTAATACCACTCTGAGTGCTTCACTCCCTGACTTTAGCTTCACATATGGAGCACAGGGAATTACTGATACAAACCTTTTGTACAAGGCCAGCCTGAAAAAAAATACATAAATGAGTCTGATTAACACTACTGAGTTTGCAAGCAGAACCAATACAGTTCCATGAAGGTATTGCCATTTTTAGTAACTACAGTACCCTCCAAAATGTAACAGCATTATATGATTTGTTTTGTAAAGGCTTTGACTTTCCTTCTATTATCCCAGTCTTGCTTTAGCACATATTTTATATTAGAATGCGTTCCAGGAGGCATATGGCAATAGAACTAGGTCAACCATTAACCAAATAACAGGAAGCTCCTCTGCAGAGCACACCCTTCAAAGCTTGCTTAATGAGCTAGCTCTTCAATGTGTCCTTCACTGAGGTTGAAACTAACAGTTCCACAGGATTTTCTTTAAAGCCACAAGGTCACCCAAGTTAGGCAGCTACTGGACATGACAGGCTCTGAACAGCCATCCCGAAGTGTAAAGGCATCTAGGTCAGATGTTAAGAGATGAAGAACACTCCACAGTCATGCATGGGTCACTGAACATCAGGAACCAGTTCCAGTAATTTCTTCATTTTACCAGCAAGCAGAACCCATCCCATCATTAATCTACTCCCACAATTTCAGCAAAGAACACAGGAATTTGACTTTGAGTGCTTGTGGGGAAGGATACCATCACTAGATAAAGAGTTACCATCTCTCTGCCTCCTTCCATGTTTTCCTTTCAGAGGATGGCAAATTAACTTCCCAGATGAGAGTCAACTCCAAACACTTTGTACAGTTTGAGAAAAAGGACTGATATTAAGGTTTGCAAGTCAGTGTCTGACTAAATTCTTCATGTCCTCTTTTCCCCTTGATCTTGTTGAGATACATACAGGACTTAACATGACCTGTCAAATCAGGGAGAAAAAAATTCCAACATCATTGTTGACACCTTCATCTGTTCCATCTAAATCTTACCAATTGCTTCCACTCAATATCCCATTCCATGCTTTTGAGCAACCACAGATGCCCAGGCTTGAAATGTAAGTTGTTAGGACTCTAAAAAGCATCAGGTGCCAAGGAACAGAATCCATGAGTAACAGAGGTTAGAAGAAGTTCTGATTCATATTATACTCTTAACAAAGCAGCAGAGATGACCCGATCAAATTGTTTCTAAACAAATAAAACACTAACACTTGCCAGCACTCTACTTGAAAAGACTTTTGCATACAACAGCCACTGATATCCATCGCACAACTGTTGCAATAACATGGTAACTCAATAGCCATGTACCACAAAGCAGTATCAACTTTTTAAACTCAAAAAAGTCACCATCAAGCTATGTGACTACAGTAAAATCTTGACACTAAGCATATATGGGTATTGATATTAGTTTTCCAATACCCTCAGAAAAATGGATACAGCCTCTTATCTCTTTATCATCATCTTTCTTTTGGACAATATTTCTACAAAACAAAACATTCAGAGAACTTGAATTCATTATTTACCCAAACAAAGCCAACACCAAAAAAATCCTCTCTACACCATTGCCAGAGCTAGACTTATGTTTCTCCACCATTTCTAATAGGAAAGTGTGCTGTGAACTGTTATGGGTTTAACATATATGTATCAAGAGTTTCCCCAGTAGTTCCCATCTACACTTGTGACATCAAAAAAACAGAAAAAGCAAAAAAAACCCAAAACCCACAACCATGTCCAACAGACATTCTCCTACTAGTGCCTCCATAACTGAGAACTTCTCTGTAACCTGATGTTTATAAGATGGGAACTCAAGTCCATCTCTCTGGTGCTAGATCCTGCTGGTCTACCAGATAATAATTCCAGTTCCTAATTATCAGACACAGGAAATGATGAGGCATCCATGATGACAGAGAAAACAGTCAGTGTGTGTGATCATATGTCCCTGCAGATTGCTTTATATCTTAAGCGACAGCTCCTTGCTGAAACAGGCTAACTCAGTGGAAGATATCTTCAGCAAATAGCACCTTTTTCGGTATGAAAAAGTCAAGTACAATGTATTTTCTTTGCAGTATAGAGATGTTCTATGAGAAAAGGTACAGACAAAATCTAGAAGCACTACTCATTTGCATATGAAGAAACACTTCTTATGAATGCTCTCCAGTGTGTTCTAAAAACTGTTCAACACCACTAGAAAAACCACAAAATTACCAGCTACTGGAAAATAAAACCTGCAAGGGAAATTACATGGACAGACACAACAGAGCAACCATACCTTAGAAAAAGTCTCTTGGTTTGCTTGCATCCTTAATACTTTTGATGGTGAAACAGCTACCACAACATGGAGTTATCTATGGAACCAAGAAAAAGTTCTGCCCTGAGAGATGGTGTTCAAATTTCACATAATTCTTCAGTGTGATTTCTTTGCAAGTGTCCTATGCAGAAGTGCTAGACTCCCATAGCTTCTACCAAAAAATCTGAATGGGGCCAATGGAGCAAGGAGGACTGCATAAGGATGAAGTTACTGCCAAACAGAACAAACAGTCTTCACACACAAGCCGTGTTTTATATGCATCCCCTCCTCCCATCACCAAATTGCAACTGGGAAAACATACCTGTGGGTTGACTACTCCCGCACTGCCACTCCAGTTCTTGGGAACGTATGAAGAAAGTCATACCTTTGCAGGGCTACCACAGAACAGCATCTAAGACAAGGATTCATTCAAGGGGAGCTGTAATATTATTCTTTGAAAATCCTGCTGAACAGGCAATAAAAACCATGAGAGCTCTGATTATGAAGTTCAGCTCTGCCATGGCTGTCAGGAAGCAAGCTCTGGTTTTCTAGAGATTCCCAGGCTGCAGGCACAGGAATATATCTCCACATATTTTGGGGTAAAAAAAACCCAACAAAAACCCCCAAACAGGTTGACCTGTCTGTGACTGAGCTGACAGAAGACATATCACTAGTTTTTTAAGTCCACTGAAAGCTTAGCAAGCTTATTTAGAATTATTTTTCTGCAGATTTAGACAGTCATGTAACAGTATTTGGCTCTTAAAAAAATGGTGTCACAGTAATTTGCTACTAGCTTTAACCAAATAGGAAGAAGAAATTGTAATAGGACATTCCTCCTAAGAAGAAAGCAGAAACAGTATCATTGTA
>VYZV01014338.1:87425-115238 GCA_013401275.1 Pandion haliaetus | reverse complement strand
AAGGATGCCCGTTTAAGGTTTTTTTGAGGGGGGGGTTGCCTGGAGAAGGCGATGAGCCCAGGTTGGGAGCGAGACCACCCCCCCCATTCCCCCCCTCCCCACCTCTCCCTGGCTTGGGTGGCACTTTGCAGACGTGGTGCTGACAGCGCGACGAGCCAATGCAATATTCATCCTGACATTTCTCTCTGCGCCAGCCCTTCCCAGCGCTCCAGCTGGCAGCCGGCACAGCCAGCAACTGCGGCGCTGCCATGGTGGGGTGGCGTGGGGCTGAGCCCAACACCCCTGTGGCCACCCTGCACCCCGGGGGGAACCGGGGGGGCTTCTGCCTCCCTTCCCCTGTAGGACCATCCCTCTCCCATTCACCGTATCTCCCCTGGCTTGTTGCTGGAGCGGTTTAAGCTCTCTCTGCAGCAGGCGGAGAGCCAGCTCTGCCTCCTTCGGCTTTTGCAGCCGGAGCCCACAAGTGCTTCAGCGTGTCACCGACACGTGTGCGAGCGGTGACATGCAAGTGAGCAGTAAAGACGCAAAGACTCCAGCATGGTTGAAAGGAGCTTGGGACCGTCCCCAGGGTGTGCGGCCATCTGAGGGCACGTGCCCTCACCCACATGAGTGTCACACGTCCACCCCAGCAAGGATGACCAGCGATGGAAGTAGTGAAACCTCTGCGTGGGTGTGGGGGGACAAATACACAGCCAGTGGCCAGCAGCAGGATGGGACTCTCCCCCCCTTCGTCTACCTCTCCTGCCTTCATCACCCCCAGGACAGCCCTTGCTCTTCCTAACCCTTCCCATTTCATCGAGAGCTTGGGGATCTTCCCCTTCCCTGGTGGGTCCGACCCCTCCTGTAGTCTCCCAGGGCAAAGCCATCCCCAGGAGCTGCGCCGAGGGGTTGTGCTTCTCTCCTTTTCCCGCTGCACGCTGCGAATCTGATGGGCTTGCATCTAATGAATGCAATTAGTGCAAACGGGTTTATTCTCATTAGCGAGCCATACAGGGCCTCGTGCCGGTGTCGGGCCGGGTAACAGCGTGGTGTGTGGGGAGCAACATCTCGCCTACGCTTTCCCCAGGCGCTCCACACCTCCTCCGGCTCGGCAGATGCTGCTGGCTCGGCGGTGGTGCTGCCGTTCGGCAGTTGAAGCCTGGGGAGGTGAGGATGAAACAGAGCAAGCTTTGGAAATGGAGGAGAGCCAGTGAGGTATGGCAACAGCTGAGCGTCGCCTGGCTTGGCACACCAAGCAGGCGTGGCATTGCAGGAGCGACGGTTGGCTCGCTCCTTCGCAGTGACACCAATGTTTTTTCTTTTAAGCTGGCCCGATGGACACAGCAAGGGATGGGGAGAGATGGCTGAGAGCGGAGCCAGCCGGTGCAGAAAAGTTGGGGTACACTTCTGCCGTCTCCCCGGGAGTGGGAAGCATTTGCCGCTCACTGAGCTGCTCTTAACGCACGGAAACTCAAATACCTACACGGCATCTGCATTGGGCTCAGTGGTGATGGGTTTCATTGCAAAACCCATGCTGCCTCCTTGCTCCTGGCCCCAGAGATGAGCTGAGGCTTAAGCAGCCTCAAACTGTGGCCAGCTGCTTAGCCGGGAAATTGTGGGTCTGCAGGGTCCCTACAAAACCAGAGAGAAATTCAGGGCATGGTAGTTTTGGTAGGAGCAGAGCATCTTTCTAAGCACCGGGGAAGGGAGGTGGTATGAGGGGGGGGCACGGGGGGATGTTTTCCTGCAGCCCAGGTACAAGCTGGGTATGGGGCTGGGCTGCTGTCCTGCTCTCCATCACCCCTTCCCTGGCCTCCCACTGCAGCAAGGATGGGGCTCAGACCCTCAGACTCTCCCCAAAACAGCCCCGAATGAGGCCATTCCTGCTCTGGTCTACGGGCTGGACCACAGCAGGCCAGATCCTGTGCTGGGCACGCTGGAGGTGGCACTGGGGAGAACCTGTACTCGCTGCCAGGGATGGGAGAAGAAGGAAAGTGGGGGGAGAAGGGTTGGACACCAAAGCTAGAGCTTTTAGGTGCCTCTCAATTTCTGAGCGGTGGTGATTTTCAGCAAGGAGCAATGTCCCACCCTGAACGAGCCTGATCACGGGGGATCGGAACTGGCTCATCCTGTGGGAACAGAGAGCTGTGCCTCGGCAAGGGCTGAAACCCTGAGAGGCTTCACTTTCCCTCGCCAACGGGCACCAAAGCTCCTGCCAAACCCCACACCCTGGCGAGGAGACCCCCTAAACCCGCTGGGAATGGGATCCAGCCGCAACCAGGATGGGAACCCACCCCCCCAGAGGCTGGCATGCACAGAGCATCGTCTCCAAAGGCTTGAAACAAATCCAAAATTTTATTTCCAATGAGTACACAGACCACGTAGGATGGGGATGCGCTACATCACAACGTCGACCTCCCCGCACTGGCTTTCGGTTACAACCGCCCCCTCCCCAAAAGCCTGGCAGCGGCCGGTTAGCACTGGAGGGATGGACTTGCCCCTGCTGCCAGGAACCATGGCAGTAATAAAAGAAAAGTCCTTTTCCAGTACTCCAGATATTTTTCTTTAAAAGCCTGGGAATAGAGTTGAATGTCATTTGATACCACGCTGGAAACACAGCATCAGGATGGAGAGATGACTGGTATTTTTTGCTGGGGGGGGGGAACGATCTTGGCAGGCAATCTCTACTTGGCCAACAAAGGCGTATCTGTGTAAATATAAATACTGGGGTGAAATACCTGGCAGCACACCAATGTCAACACCACTACCAACATAAAATAAAGACCAGCAACATAAAACACCTTCAATGAGCAGTTTAGGCTAATTCAAAATTCCCCCCCCCCACCCCCTTCATGCAGCTTTATTTCTTTGTTTATTTATTAAGAATTTGAGTTGTAAAATACGCAAGTCGTTAAAAAAATTATTACAAACCACTTCATGACAGCATTTGAGTAAGGTTGGGGAGTGAGCCCTGGGTCAGACCGGCTGCGCTTCACTCTCTGTGACAGTAAATCAGCATTAAAAAGAAAAGACAAACCCAGGATGGGGCATTTACACATCTGCCTTGTAACACCAAGAGTGAAACCAGCTGCAGAGCAAACGACTTCATCCATCCTTCATCCTAAAGCTATGTGAGCTGTAGTAAAAAGATCGAAACAAGGACGTTAGGGGTGGGCCGAAAGCCACCGCGGGAGGGCTGGGACCATCTAAGCTAGTCGTGTCGTATAAACGTTCCCAGATGCCAAAAGTTTTGAGTCCAGTGTAAGAACAACAGGTCTTCTCTGTAGAAGACTAGAAAAAGAGTATGAAAAGGTAGAAAAACCAAAATGCACTTGTTACGGGCTAGAAAGGTACCTAAAGACTATTGCCCTCTTGAATCCACAGGGATTTTTAAGCTGATACCTGATTCAGAACTACAGTTTAGCGGGGTCACTGCAGACCCCCAAAACCCCTATGAGACACCCACCTAATTTTGTACGCAGATCCCCAAGTTATGATTCCCAGGAGCGTAGATGAGCAGGGAAAGCCAGGAGGTGTTTAGCAGCGGAAAGGAGAGACAAGCCACGTCCGCAAAAGTAGTAACCCGAGGCGGAGCCAAAAAAAGGTGGCATGTGTCCCCCAAAACGCTGACAGCGGATGAACTGGACCTGGGAATAATTCCCCAGCCTGACGCGGAGCTCAGGCTGCGTGTAAACAAGGTATCAGGCACCTCCGTGAAGGGGTGGCCCCACGGCTCCCCAGGCTGCTCCCCTGCCCCTACCCATCACGGCAGGGCAGCAGCGGGAACGGGAGAGCTCGTGGGTGCGGGAAGGGGCAGAAGCATCCCACCACGGAGCAGCGTCCCACCACAGGGCAGCATCCCGTAGTGGGGTGGCATCCCGGCTCAGCCCCAAGGGGAGAAGATGCTGCTGGGAAACCGAAAGAGCAGAGCAGAGACCAAGCGAGGAGGGCAGAGGCACAGAGGTGTAGAAGAAGAGGAAAGACCCGGAAAGAAGTGGTCGACTTTGATTTTCAGATTTCTAGCTACCCCATGACGCCCAGGGCAGGGGCCACCCCGAGCCCCCGTGCTCGGGAGCTGGCACCTACCCTGACGCAGGAGGTATTTCAGGCACGTCTAAGGCATCGCAGGAGTTGTCTTTGCTTTCAGAATCACCTCAGTTTCCTCCCTACAGCTTCTCCCACCAGCACGTGGTGTCAAATGATAAAAAAAAAAAGTCTGGAGCGGATGAACAGAGATAAACTCTCATGCACTACCACTGAATGTCGTCACAGGAGTATGAAGCACCAACCACGACACATGATTCACTTTTACTTGCAGAGCCGAAGCTAACCATATACAAACTGTTAGAAAGTGGGGTTTGCTAGAAACACGGAGCTGCCGGCGCCCTCGCTAACCTGCCGCGGGGCCGCTCAACCCCTGTGCTGCACTACCGCCAGAACTTAAAAAGCACAAGACCAAACATTGAGTAACATCATAGTTATCTAACCTGTCGCTATATATCTGACAACTTAAATAAAAAATAATATTTTTGAAAGAAACCAACAATATCATTCCAAGAAGGTTATACACATCCTTAGCAGTTACTTTGCTCAGCACAGCTCTGGTGCTTTAAATATGGAACAATCAAACAATTTTGTGAGCAGAAAAGTGACACAAATTTATTCTTTACATATTTTTTTTTCTTTCTAGGCAACTCTACAGACTTCAGATCTTTTGCCTCGCAATGCAGATCATCTTATTCCCCCAAAGGTGGCCAGGTTCTTTAAACATGCACATCTCTGTAGCTTCCAGGCCGTGTATTTTACTTATTTTTGTTTAAATTCTGTGGACTAGCAGGTCGTCCCCATTCCTAAAAACTCTACATCAGTGTTCAGGGTGGCCTGAGTGCCGGTCAGGCTCCTTGAGGGTTTACAGGATCACACAGAAGAACTTCTTCTCTCTAAAGGGGTTTTCTGAGGCCGGGACAGGGGTCAATAGGGGGTCCTCCTTGGCATGGGCTTCGCAGTACGCCATCAGGTCTGCTGCTGCTTTTGACACCTGGAATAGAAGGAGCCCCGCGTTAGGGACAGGCTGCGCTGGGGACATCCCACCCCGAGAGGTCCCAACGGTGGGGCTGGGCTCGCAGCATCCCCAGCCCAGGGTATGCAACATCATACCCTGGCCAAAGACCAGACTGGCAAATAGCACGTCCCCGGTGGGGTTGGTTTTTCACCTCTGGGCTCTAAGCTTGCCTGTCAGTGGGCGCTCCCGTGAGCATCCTTCACATCCTTCACTCATTCGCATCCTTCACCTGACTTGATCGTAGCGAGGACCGACTTTAGCAGGAACCACCACATCCCTGCCAGATCTGCCCCCCATCCCTCAGCAGGGATGTCTACAGCTGCTACAGCAAGATTTCCTGCCCGCAGCCACCGACTTGGCTATTTATCCAGGACATGGTGGCAGCTCCCGAGCTGCTGGAGCTCACTCCAGCCCTCAGAGGCGAGGTTTTGCTTGCAAGCACCCAGATGTGCCTGCAGCCAGCAGCCGGCCCTGGAGCACCTCTCTCCCTGGGACCAGCTGTCCTCCAGAACCACCTCAGTGGAGAAGACAAATCTTCTGGGATCTCAAGCTTGAAGCCAATGAGCTTTGGCATGCCCAGAAGCAGCAATTCTACTGGGGTCGAGCAGAAGCGGTCAGAGCAGAGGAAGCACCTCCCAGAAAGGGTTGGGCTTTCCATAGGAAAGAGGCTTCAGGACAATGTTGCTGTCAGAGTTTCCCCGCTAACCTCAAGGCTGAGCACCGAGCACTGCCCAAAGGACAGTTTTAACAGCAACTGTGACAAAGAGCATGGGTTTAACTTGTTCCCAGGAAGGTGAGATGCCTCGAGGAGAGTCACTCCTTCCCACCCCCAGCAGGGCTCCAGGCGATGCTTCCAGCTGCCTTCCACGGGCGAGCATCTCCCGCTGCCTTCAGCCACAGCCACCGGGATCACTCAGACAAGCATCCTCCATAAACACCGCCCGCCACCGCGTCCCAGCTCCCAGAACATGTTTTTGGCAGCTGCTCAGCAGCAGACCCCACCTCACAGCATCCCTCTGAGCTGACAGCCAACTCCCGAGCCACGCTACCTTTATCCTGTCGATGTTGGCCTCCATCTTCAGCTGCTCCACCAGCTTGCGGGCTTGCGCTATGCTAGCAGTGTTGTTGCTAGCCATGGGCGGGCCAGGCGAACTCTCCGGATGGGCTGCGGGCACAAACACACGTGGATGAACTCTTGGGCTGGGCAGAGAGCTGCTCCCAACCCCGAAATCCCCAAAACGATAGGCTAGGGTTGCATGTGTGGAGCTGTTAGAGCTGAGCCGTGTGAATGAGGGCATGAGGATGGGAGATGCAGACCTGGGCATTTCAGACAGCATTTAATCCTGTGTTTATACAAGGGCAGTGAGCTGCCAGCCTTTGTGGGTATGCGGGTAGTCACACGCTGCCAGTGGTACCCTCCTGTGCCCTCCCCATCGTCCCCAGAGCAGGGGATGCCCTGTGAGCCATGCTTAGGGCACACAGGGACCTTCTAGATCACAGCCTGCAGCAGCAGGACCCCAGCTGAGCTGTACTTTGGGTTTTGCTGGTGTAGGAAAGGCTGTGGTGGCAACAAAGCAGAAGGAAATCGGAAAACGGGCTCCCCTTGAGCAGCCCCGTGCTGCCCGGAGCTGCAGTGCCAGGCTCGTTCCCCTGCCCTGAGCCAGGCACATCACCCAGCCCCTTACTGGTGCCCAGCGTTCGTCCGGTGTCCCATGGCCTCCCTTGCTTTGTCCCTGCTGCCAACTCGAACATTGAGATGCTAAACAGGATGCTGGAGTTTCCTGTTTCTCGAGATTTCTACCCCAGGCAGGCGGGGGACGCTCATTAAGTCCACGCTGTCTTCATCACGGATGTTTTTCCGTCACCTTATAACAGCAGCGAGCTCCGGCAGCAGCAGCCAGAAACCCAGCGTTCAGCTCCTCCGGCAACCGATGCTTTTACAAGCAGTGAGTATTTTACAGCAGAGGCACAAGCTGTGCTGTGCTGGCCCCTGCCTGGCTGGGGCTGCCTGTGAGCTCCAAAATGGAGGGATTTTGGGGATGTCCTGCAATAGCGGGGTGCAGCAAGCCCCCCGCCAGCCCCTCAGGCAATGGGACAAGGATGGCACAGCCCTAAAATGAGGGGCTTGTGGCATTTTAGGGAGGACACTGAAAAGCTGTGGGCACATTTAGCTCAAGCCCATCTCGGGGGATAGAAGGGTGTTTGGACAGAGGCTCGTCCTGGGACCTACAGAAAAAAAGCAACCTGGCACTGAGCAAGGTGCCCATGCTCGGAGGTGACCGGAGACCGAGTTGTGCCAGGGCCAGATGGGATTTTAGGATGAGACCCATCCCCAGCCACCCCCTGCCCATTGCGGAGTGCAAGGAAGAGTTATTTTTTACCAGAAGCAGGTCTCTCCGGTGATTTGTGCCTCTAGGGGAAGATCAGCTCCTCTTGTCGTTCGCTACCTTTAAATAAAGAGAATGTTAAAAAAAAAAAGAGCCAGGTTAGGTTGCTGTGATGCCAGTCAACGCAACGAGAACATTATTTATGGCACTGGGAAACTCAGAGCCTTCACAGACACCGAGTCCCGTACCCTGCCGGGGAGGCAGAAAAGCTGTGGGTTTCCTTCCGTATTGCTCCCCGCTCCCTCCCGTGCCCTCCAAGCACAGCCCCCAGCAACATAATTTGTTTGCATTCAGCAAGGTTTTCTGTACAGGAAGAGGTTTCGAGTCAGCGGGCAACTATCCGAGGGCTGTTGGCAGCCGGGCTTTTAGCTGTTCCCCAGCTTGCGGCGAGCCTCACGGCACATCCGAGCACACTGTAGGATGCACGGCGAGAGGGGATGCAATTTAACCGTCTGGTGCACAGAGCACGTGGCGGGGCGGAAAGAGCATCCCCTGGGGAAGGCTGCCAAAATCCTCCCTCCCTTCACCGCAGCCCAGCTCCCACCGAGCATCCCCGACAGCCTGAGCTCCTGCCTGGGTCTGCCCTCATCGGGCAAAGCTCTGCACCATCGCTTGAGGTTTAGCTCAAGCATTTGGCCTGTTTCCGCACTGGTTTTTCTCAGCTCTTCCCCAGTTTCTTTGCTGGAGAGGCATTTAAGCAGCAGGCTACCAGGGTGCCTCTCTCTCGCTTTTGCTTTCAGTTCTCCCTGCAAAGCCACAAAGTGGATGGTGGTGACAGTGCCACCACGTTTCTGATGCAGCAGCTGGTGCTGGGCTGGTGGGAAAGCTGGTGACCATATAGGTTCACCGAGGTGAACATCAACCAAGACGCCATCGCGTAGTTTGGATGCCGCAGAGACTTTTCTAAAGCAGCAACTGTTATTCTCGGTGACGTTGTGCTATTTCATACAGAGGACCGTGGTCTGTTGCTGCTCTGGCAGCATGGAGTCACTTAGGGAGTGAAGTTTAATGTCATGGAAGGAGGCACGGGAGCAGGGAGGACTGCTAAGAGCTTCTGTATGGCTGCTACAGCCCTGATCTTTTAAAAAAAGGTATGTATCCAACCCTGCTATCACCCCCATGCAAGGAAATCCTCCCATGCTCTTACTACATCTAACCCTAGAGGTGCTAAGGTGGAAAAGACAGTCCCAAAAACAAGGCCAGAGAAGACCAAGGCCCTGCTGGGAGAAGAGGAGGGGACATCTGTGTGAGCATCCCGCCATGCACCAGGCTGCTGGGACGATGCCGGGGACCCGGAGGCAGCTCAGCCAGCTCACAGGACCCTGGTGTCACCAGGAGCCGGCCACATACCCTGGCCACGCTCAGCCCCTCTGCAGATACTTCATGTAGGAACTTGAACCAGTTTGGGGCCAGCGATTGTTTTACAGCGTTTCCACGCTGCGAGCAACTGGGCGTGCTTCCTTCAACACGAATAACAAAAAAATAGCAGGTGACAATTTGAAGTGAGCTTGTGAGTATCTCCCACCGAAAAACAACCCCTGCCACAGCCCAGGCACCACTCGGGCAGCAGCAAAGTTTTTCAAACAGGGCAGCCACAAAAGCAGCTTTTTTTAATCCCAGTGAGAACACCCCACTGTACCCCAGGAGGTCGTGAAGCCACCAGGAGTAAACCCAAAGCCTCCATGCCTTTTCGTTTGGATTTGATTTAAGCCAAGCCAAGCTGCTAAGCATCCTCTTCTCCTTCAACCCCCAGTGCCCCTTTACTACTAATTGCAATCAACCAAACTATGCCCTTGCAGGTGCCGCTGCCCCACAGCAATACATGTATTTCAGACTAGATTTAAGGAAGAAATTTTTTACACTGAGCGTGGTGAAACCCTGGCACAGGTTGCCCAGAGAGGTGGTGGATGCCCCATCCCTGGAAACATTCAAGGTCAGGTTGGACGGGGCTCTGAGCAACCTGGTCGAGTTGAAGATGTCCCTGCTCATTGCAGGGGGGGTTGGACTGGTTGACCTCTAAAGGTCCCTTCCCACCCAAACCATTCTGTGATTCTATGATTCATTTCTCTTCCCCAAGACCCAGCAAGGTGGGGGGGTTCCCTGCCACCGGACCCCATGCTGAACTAGAAAATACTTGTCAGTGTGTAGATGCCAAGAGCATCAGACTTCAGACAAATTAAGACCACGCCAGAAAGTATATAAAGCCTCAGATTGGAGGAAAAATGCCAATATATTTGAGAAAGGCTGTTAGAAGGAAATTTTCTTTCCAGGCAGCTTATTTCCTAGCAGTGTCTTCCCTCTGTGGGCAGACACTGGGACAGGAGCTTTCAGAGCTGGGGTTGGAGACCCGGTGGATGCAGCGAGCCCGCCTGACCCCGTCTGGGGAATCCAGGTATTCCCAGGATGGGGTCATGGCAGCCCTTGGACACAGTGGGTTTGTACGGGGACCGATGGGGCTGAGCGAGCGTAAAAGGAGCCATCACGCAGGAGGGACCCATGCCGGTGCTCGCCGCCTTACTCCAATTTACCTATAGGTCCCCTCCGGCTGGCAGAGCTCGGCTCCTGACCCTAGACACCAAAATCCCAACCATAAAGCTAAAAATCACCATGTTTCCCAATATTTCCTGATCCCCCCGCTGTCATAGGTCTGTTCTCACACCCGATGCTGTCGTGCTAAAGTTTGCCTGCAAAGAAAGGGGTTTAATGGCACTCACAAGGGAATACGGGTAGCGTCTTATTTCACCTACTTAATGGCTTGTGTGCCTGGATAATGGGATTCCTGCCTTGGAGCCCACAGGTTAATGAGTACAGATGCTATTTTATTTTATTGCTAATGATGTTTAGCATGTACAGTGCATAGATATCGTCTCTTTTGGGCTCTGCACTGTAATTACAACTCAGGATCTGGCCAGGTTGTTTTGATACTTGTCTGTTGTACAGAGGGGTCACGGGTTATTTACTGCATGTGGCAAGAGGTTGAATTAATTTAAAAGGATGCAAAAGCGCTTGCAATAAATGTCTGGACTCAGAAATTTTGCTGCTGATTTTTGCTAGCTGGTACCTATGCTCCAAGAAAACACCTAATTTATTGTTGTCTCTGTTTAATGAGGAGGAATTGAGAACCAAATGATATTTTCTTCTTTCACCAGTGACACCCAGCCAAAACAGGCACCAAAAATTGGGATTTAGTTGGGCAACCGGTGAGGGACGCCCGTGACATTGGGGCACTGATCCAGCATTTATGGCTGTGTCTGCTCTTGGTGTTCTCACTCTGGCTTTTCCAAAATCTTCAGCTTTTACCCGTGACATGGAGCAACAAAACCCAGCCCGTGAGCTACCCACTGTTGCTGTTTCAGTGTGCGCAGAGCAAGCTGCTGCCCAACAGGATGAGATTGGGGTTTAATTTGTTCTGCGTTAAAAGCCACCATTGCTTCAGGCCAAGGGCCAGCCAGCCCTCCTCCATCCCAGCAAGTTAATCACATCTGCCTTGTTTTCTGGATGCATTTCTCCCTCCCAGCACATTTATGGATCCTGCACCCCCTTTAAATATTCTTCTGATCCAGGAGAGAGCATTGGTGCTGCTCCCATGCCCCCCAGTCTACAAGCGAGCCGGCATGGAGGCACTGACCCCCTTCCCTCCCGCCAGCACACAGCCCAGCCGCTGGAGACTCATTTAAGTCAGCAGTAAATTAATTTGCCAAGTTGCCTGCTGCTCCCCATCCAGCTCTGGCCTGGTGAGTTGCCGGGACTGCCTCCTGGCACAGCCTGGCACGAGCTGCTTTGCCACAACCTCGACCGAGGCAAAATGCCGTGTACAACCCAAAAAAGACACTGTGAAAGGAGCATTTCTTGATGCCGGAGCAATCGGGCCCTCCTGCTAAGCTGCCATCCTACTCCTTCCTCCCTAACTGGGCTCCTATAGGGCTCTGGCATCCCAAAGCTGCCAGTCCTGCTTGCAAGAGTAATTAGCCTTCATTTGCCAGCTCCTTGTCAGCACGAGCCGCCGCCTGCTTTGCATAGAGCTGTGCCAACAGGCTGCAGAGCAAGCGCTCGGGCAGAGGAGTCCCCAGCCTTGGCGTGCCTTGCATCAGCTCCACCAGCCCCAAACCCACAAAAACTGAGCCCAACCTCCCCCCTAGCTTTTTTCCCCTCTTTCGCTTGGGTTGTATCTCAAGTTGCATGTGGGTGGAGACTGGAATTCTCCTATACGTTTAAAAAAATGGCATTTTAAGGGTGATTATTTACTCCTATTACCTTAAATAGGCAGCTATCATTACAGAAAGGGTATCTCGAAGCACGTTTTGCACTGGGTTGGGTCCATCACGGTTCAAAGGCAGCGCTAACCCTGGCTGGGACACCAGCATCCTTGGAAAGCATTTTCTTACATTCTTGAAGATGCAGACATCCAGTCTGGATGTCCAGACTGGGCATCCAGTGAGATTTTTACAGGTGTCACAAGACACCTCTTGCATCTCAAGGGGTCTGCAGGCTTTGCCTACCCAACTGCGGTCCTCTGTGTTTTTAAACCCGTGGATCACACCCTCTCTTGCCACCCAATTTTCCAGACTTTTTTCACCTGCCAGTACGCTTTTCTCCGCTTTGCAGAAAACCATTCTCCCCACTCCTCCCAGCTGAACCAAAAGGAAAAGCTGTGGCTCTGCAGGAAAGAAACCGAAAGCGCTGACATCTGCCAGGGCAAAACCTCGCCGTTCCTCCACCGTAAAGACCAAAAGAAGCTCCCCAGAGCGCTGCATGGCATCACCCATCACCGAGAGCAGTTCCTTTTCAGAGTGAAAGCAGGAGCCTCCCTGTTTCTTGGTTTCAATTAAAAAGTCATGCTTTCCATCACTGATGCACCAGTATTTTCCACCCAGTTAGCCGCAAAGTAGGAGCACCCCACTGGGGCAGCCAGGATTTTGGGGAGCGCAGGGCTCAGGTTTGTTCCTACCAGGCAGGCATCACAGGGCTTTTTTTGGTCCAGAAAAGGTGCCAGGCTGGGTATTGTAATGGAGGGATTTGTTCCAGCTCTCATTCGTGCTGGGATTGCTCCTGGCCCCTGCAGATCCCAGCAGCTGAGGCCAGCCCAGCTCACTGCATCCCAGAGGCACAGCCAGGCACAAGGCCAAGAGGGTCCCTGCCGAGGCAAACGGGCGCTCCTCAAAACTGCCTTTTCCTCCCCAAAAACCAGGTGTGACGCAGCATCCAGAACAGATAACCAAGCGTACGGCCGTGCCGTCGCTCCCCTGCAGCCGGCATTGCTGGTCACCTGTCGGCTGGAGCATGGGAATCCCTTGCACAGGGCTGGCTGGCTTTTGAAGGCATCCTGTTGCTTTTGCTAAAAGCCATCGCTAAAAATAGGCCACTCAGCTGAAAAATAATTACTAAATATATACAGAAAAATGTAAAAATATTACAGACAAAAAGAAAATAGCACGTTTCCAGGGGGTGGGAGCTGGTGTAGTCGCATTGATCTCAACAGCAGTTGCAGACCTGGCTGGGAAAGGAGCCTTAATACGCCCCAATTACATGTGTTTCATTCTTTCCTTAAGCAAAGAAAACGTTATGAGCTAAATATGTGCCTGTGGGCTCCCACCACACCGCTTCGCTGGGGCAAAGGACCTTAATCCTCAGTCGTGGTTACAGCCATGGCTCCCAGCCCCCGTCCACAGGGATTTTATTCCCTTTTCCAACATCCTTTTTTTACGCCCGATGTCCAATATGGTTTTAAATCACCGAAAAAGCAGCTCACGGGACAGAGACATGCCGGCAAATAAATAAATTAATTAAAAGGCGCCCGAGTGGAAAATGAGCCTGTTTCCATGGAAACGGCTTCATTATCACTCCAGCATCTGATCCCTTCTGCCAAATAGGGGCGAGGTGGAACGGGTGCCCATTTTGGCCCCGATGCTGGTGTTTTGCCCATGTTGGTGGGTTTCAGTGCCTGGCCTCCCACTGCTCCTGCAGCAATCAGGGAGGGTGCCAAATCTGTTGCCCATCTTAGCCTTGTGCAGCCCTATTCAGCCATATTTCACCCCAAAAGCAGCACTGGGGTCAGACCCAGCCCACCGCTGGCTCAGCCAGCCCTGGCTCCCCTGACAAATCTCATTATCAAGGCAATGCAAAGCATACAGAGTGAGAGAGAGCTGCAGCAAAGATTTTTCCTCTTCCCTAATTTTGCTGGGGCATTAAATAAAGAGCTCAGCTCTGGAGCTGGCTTTGCAGAGAGCCCGGCTTGAGATGTCCCCTCCATCCACCTTGTGCTGCCAGATCCAACCACGACTGCTTCCCAGACCTCATTAATATCCGCAGCTGATAGCACTCTTTTCCATGAAGTTTGCAAGCAGTAAAGGTTTTAGCAATGTCCATCTCTTTGGAGAGCTGAGCGTGTCCCAGCGCAGCCCGCCTGGGCTGAGGGTCCAGGAGAAAACTCCTTCCCAAGAGGCATGTACAAACCCAGAGAGGAGCAGGGAGGCAGCTGCGATGGAGCCAGGTGGTTCCGGCACCACAGGGACATTTCAGGTCTCACAGGGCTGTCCCTTTTGCCTGGAGAAATCACCACGCTGTGGGCGTCACACAAAAGTGAGAATCTCAGCTTTTTGTTTTCTCACAGGCATCCTAACGGCTCAAAACGAAGGCAAACAGAAACCGACCTCGACTTCCTTTTTTTTTTTTTTTCCTAGTTTGGGTTTTTTGGTTTTTTTAAGAGATTATTCGGGTGAAGGACCAGCCACCAGACAGCACAGCCTGGGACATCTGCTCTGGTCCCTCCTGGCACTGTTGATAGAAAATGGTGGCTCTCTCCAGCAGGGTACTGCGAGGAGGGAACATCGACCCATCCTCCTCCTACTCAGGGCTCAGCACAAGTCTCTGGCACTGTGGGAATGCCACGGGGGTTGCCAATCCCTGTGCTGAAAGTCAGAAGTTTAACAGCAGCGTCGTTTCCCTGGCTGATGAAGCTGGAGATTTCCAGTGAGCCAAAAAGCCGTGCGACCCACCCACCCTGCGCCAGCGCCTTCAGGGACATACCCGGTAAAAGGAAAAGCCACCATTTGGGGGAAAACCCTGGGGAAAAGTGTTTAGGTTTCATGCACAAGGGACAAACTCAGCAGTGTGCGCAGGTCAGGCACTGAGAGCTTGGCCAAATACGGGGGAATAAGGATGCCCAAATAGGTGGTCCAGCGGTCCAAGGAAGCGAAGCTGCAGCCGAGCATCGCCTCCTTCCCACGGCCCGAGTTTTCATCCAGATTACAAATACCCATCATTTTGCCAACTCACTCCTGACCTTCGGTCGGCCCCTCGTCGTGTTCTGCGCGCCCATGCACGCTCGTGGTGATGCTTCCTGGGGACAAGCTGGGGCAATGCCTGCCAGAGGGGCAGCCGGGCTCCTTCCTATCCGCTTATGCTGTGGCACAGAAAGAAAAAAGGCCTCAGCTGTCACGTTTCGGTGTGACACACCAGAAGGGACCGATAAGGGCACGCATCCTGTCACGCCATCCCCAGCATCGCCTTTCGGGCTCTCCTGCCACAGTGGGTTTAAGCACAGGCTCCACTTCTGCAGTCCCCACCAGGGCTGAGCAACACCACCGCTGCACTTCACCGAAAATGAAAATGATTTAAGGGTTGGGGTTTTTTTGGTTGTTTTTTTGTAGTTTAACGAAACGTTAAAACACACCCAGAGGCCAACAGGAGACTGAAGGCTCGCTGCAACGCACGTGAGCGGAGGAGCAAGAACTCAATGAGCCTCTGCCCTGCAAATCCCCTTGCAGCAAAACCCTCACAGTACACGACATGGCTGCCTCCCGTGCAAGCTACAGTTAACCTTCATCCTACCCGGATTTAAAAAAACCACTAATGCTCTCAGTTGCTTACATTTTATTTTTATGAAACTTGCCTGAGAGGAGAACACGCAGCTTTGGAAATTCCCTAAAACCACCAGCACTCCCCGGAAAACCATGGTTTCTCAGAAATGCCCCACTAGCTGCCTCCTGCAAAGTGGTACCCGTGCTGCCTAGGGCATCCCTGACCTCTCTGTCGCATTGGAAGATGGAGCCGTCTCCACAATCTTCGAAGTCCCCTGGCCTGACCAAAGCACACAGATGGCCCAGTAAATATGGAAAAGAGAAGAAGGAGGGAATCAGGTAGAGAAGAAGTGCTGAGGAGGGATGTACGGACGGGTCAGACTTCACCCCAGGGTCCTGCAGGTGTT
The DNA here is from genome assembly GCA_013401275.1 of Pandion haliaetus. NCBI lineage: Eukaryota > Metazoa > Chordata > Aves > Accipitriformes > Pandionidae > Pandion > Pandion haliaetus. The sequence continues at coordinate 99,604 of VYZV01014338.1, read as the reverse complement.
TCTGGTGGAGGAGCTTGCAAGAACCCCCCAACCATCACCCACCGGTGCGGACCTCCCCTCCCCACACGCCTGCAGTCCCCACAGCAGAACTCTCACCTTCCTTCCCACCCCACCGACGCGTGGGGCTCCCCGGTGGTCCCACATCCATCAGTTGGACACCCAGATTTCTCCCCGTCAGGTCCACAAAAACCTTGGAAAAGTGGCCGCTGAGTCTTGGGACATCACAAGTCCGCAGGTTTCTCCCATGCTGGAGGGTCTCTGCCCTGCACGGGGGTCAGCCCAGGCTGGAGACCAGTGGCACTATCTGCAACCCTGGCAAATGCACCTTTTAACATCAGTTAAAATACTCCGCAGACATCCTTGAAAATACTCGAGTATATTATTTTTGCATTTCTACCGCAGCAATGGCCAAGGAAAGACTAGTTCCTCTTCTATAATGCACTGTACCCACGCTCTATACCACAGCAAATCCTTTCTTTAGGATTATTCTCAGCCTGGCAAAGCACTTACCGAGGGCATGACTCTTCCCAGGCTGGAGTGACCCTGATATAAGCGTATCAGGGCAGCTGGTGATTACCCTGCCAACTGCCAACACCCACACACCAATGGAGCAGCAACTATACAGTAAAAGAACGAATGAATCGACCAAATAAAAAATTCCTGTTGAAACCCCGATCATCTCTTGACTCCCAAAATCCACCCCATGAAACCCGCTTCATACCGATGAAGTGGCAACAGGCTGGGTAGTCCCTTACTTCATGGGGCTGAAATTTCTGCTGTCAAGGAGACTCTCGGTCTAAGAAACAGGCACCACCTCCCAGCTGGCCAGAAAAGAGCAGAAACCCTCAAAAAAATCTCATTTCCCATGGAGAGACCTCTAAAAAGCCAAAATCACCCTTTAATTAGAAGCATCATCACACCTATGACTTCTCAATTCCTTCATTTCTTGACTCCTTCCCAAAACCAACTCAAATATACTCTGAAATAATTTTTTTCTGCCCCTTGTCCCAGGAAAAAGAGAGATGGCTAAAGCTGCCGAGGAAGCAATGAGCTCCTGTACCAGGAAAAGGAGTTCAACATCTGTTCATACAGCTCTGAACTCCTGACCCTTAATTAAGGGAAGCAGCCAAGAGCTATTATTTCATGTTAATTAACTGATCCATTCTTGGGTTTCAGTTTTTAACATCCTGCTCTTAAGTATTTGCCAGGGTCAAGATAAAGACCTTTAGGGGAAGGTGCAAAATGAGGTTTGAAAGCGAAGGGAAGAAGGAGCGCTGCAAGGCAGAGGCCAGCATCACATTTGCAAAAGGATTTGGGTATTTGGCTGCTTCAACACCGCTCCCAAAGGGACAAACCCACCCCGAGCCTCACACAAAGTCACCCTGAATTCAAGGTCACGGTGACTTACCAACCACCCATCGGGGGTACAGCCACCCCAAAGGAATTGGGGCAAGCCACGGAGTTGCCCTGATTTGGCTAAAATGTCGCGTTTTTAGGGAGCAACCTCCCTGTGACACCAGGAAATTGGAAGGAGCGTGTAGATTTTGCAGTAGCTCCTGCCATGGTGCCAGGCTGCTGGGCTCATCCTTCTGCAAAGCGTTTTTCAGCCCAGCTAAAATAAAACCAAAACCATTCCTTTAGCTTACAACGCAAGAGCCTCGCCTTTTCGCCCAAATAACTTCTACAGCACGTGAAGCCCTCAGCTGCAGAAATCATTGCAATGAGAAATCATTCTCTGATGATTTCACCCAAACCAAACCTTTATTAGAATTTTATTTTAAGTAACACTCACACAAAGCCTAATAACTCTTTCCAGCCACTGGGAATCACCCAACAAGTTACATCAGCAAAGAAACAACCCTGTTAACCATCCCATTAGTTTAAGCCCTCCCAGGAATTACCTTAGACTGCTTTAATTAGGTATCCACTGTACAAAAAGAATTAATTAATTAGTGATAAGCACCTGAACCACATTACTCATAAGGCTCTATTTCAAGCTTCAAATACAGCAAACAGGTCACAGCCTATCTGTTATAGTAGAGCAAAGCCTCAGTGCTGCTGCCTGGTATTTTTCTTCCCATCCCTGCCATCAAAGCAGCAAGGCTGGAAGCTTTTTTTTTTTCCCTTCTTTATCTCTTTTTCAGGTTTTTCACAGCATCCAGAGCTGGTGCCTTTAGAGCCACTACTCAAATAGCAGATGCACCATGTGGAGATGGGAGAGCTTTGTAATTACTTTCTGAGATTTGGTGTGCTGTAGGCATGGGTTGCGGGGTAAAATCCTGTACCTTGCAGCTATGGGTACCCTGCAAAGGTTTCACTACAAAGCTGTTGCACCACGGCATCACTAAGATACCCGTTAAATGAGTAAAGCATTTGCTGATGGCCAGATCCCAAGCTGCAGTTGGAGGATCACCACTGAATGTGGGTGATTTTAGCAGGTTTCTTGGGGGGGGCGGGAAGAAAAAAAAAAAAAAAAGAGGAAAAAAATTTCCCCATGCTATTCTGTATTTTCACAATCAATAACTCTGAAAAGTAATTTATTGTGGCTTGTGCTGGCCCTGACATTTCATGGCCTGCAATTTCCCTGCTGGCAAACTTGAGGCTACCGGGGGGGGTTTCTCCAAGCCGACAGACCGCGGCAGGGCTGCAGGCAGGGCTGCAGAGCCCCGACGGTGCTGCAAACCAGGTTAGCTGGGGCCGGCTGGGGAGAAGTAGGTTGCTCCTCTGTCCCTGGTCGGTGAGCTGACCCATATTATTGCAATTAAATTTAACTTCTGCAGCCCACTGCTGCCTCTTTCTTTTTTTTTTCCTGTAACCTAATGCATTTAGGTCTAAAGTAGGACCTGGTTATGGAGACAGCGAGTACATCTGGGTCCTTCCCGATGTGACGAGGAGAGGAAGGCACGGCCGTGGCAGCAGAATTGGGACAGGGGCATGGAGGGGGATCGAGAGGCGGCAGCACCACGGCCGTGGGCTCGGCATCTTCCCCCCACTCAGCCCTGACCCACCTGCATTTCTCCTGACCACAACGCTCCTGCAAAACAGCAAAATCGGCTTTTCTCTCCCAAGCTGTGCCCTCGGAGCCTTTCCCACGCTATTCCCCCAGCTTGGTGAGCCTGTCTCCATCCTTACCCCGCTCTCCGGCGTGCTCATCGCTTACTAACCTCTGCATACAACATCTTGGTTTTCCCATGGAACCCAAAATCCCTGAACCATCCTGTTTTCCCCTTAAAACGCAGGCAAAGCATCCCTGCCACGCATCCTGCTGAGTCAACGGCCCTGCTTTTACCACCACACATTATTCTGGCTATATTGTGAAATGACACATGCTCAGCAAACACTGATATTACACAGACGGGAGAAGAAAGCCACCCCAGAGCTGCTAGCCTGGGTGGTGTTTTTGCACTTGCAATATCAAGCATTGCAAAAAAAAAAAAAGGGGGAAAAAATTTAAAGCCAAAGAAACTGTGCAAAGCCCAGATTAAGCAGCACAAAACGGCGTGGTCCGTGCCAGCTCGCCCTCCCCTCCCATGCATTGATACCTCCTGTGCCGGAGATCAATCCATCCTGGCCATGCCGTGGGCCCCACGTGCTTCATTTATCCCACCCCGTGCTTTAATCCTTCTGCCAAATGAGCCGGAGCCACTGTGTTTGGGCCCCGCTGCTCTGCGAGCTGCTTTCCGAAGGGCAAGCGCCTTTCCCATTCTACCTGGCTGCTGGGAAACCTCAGCGCGGGGCTGTGAGGTTGCTTCCCATATTTTTCCCAGAGTGACCTATGAAAATCAATGAAGGCAGCTGGTCTTTGGGGGCCTGGGTTTCAGTTCCAGGTAGGGTGGAGGAGCAGCATTGATTCACAGCCATCCTAACTTTTACATCAATTAATAGCAACACTTACACAGGGCTTAGATTTAGGCTTAAAAAAAAAAAAAAAAAAAGTATCTCCCTTATTTGCTGCTCTATAAGCCTGGGTTGCTGCATTAAAATAATCTTTTATTCCCCCCCCAGCATGGTGCAGAGGGAGGAGGCAGCGTCACCCCAGCCGGCGTTAGCTGGGGAGCGAGGGAAGCACCAAACACGAACACAAACCCCCAAAGCAAGGATGTGAGGCTGAGCAGCAATTATATTAAATCAGCTGATAAATAATGCAACGTATTTTGATGGTACCAGCCCTGCAAGCACCGCACAAACACCATTGCCTCTCCACAATATTAAAAATACAAGGGATGAAGCACAATCAGGTCGGTGTGACTTGAATAACTGAACCTAAAGCCCTTCTGAAAGGCTGTCCTTGGGGCACACCTCTAGCCCCACTGCAGAGCCACCAGACCATTGCCTCTTCGCAAGGTCCTACACAAACCGATGGACTCCGCCAGACCTGGTCAACATTCAACACTTTCCCATCCAAGGTGAGAGACTCTGGGCACTTTCCAGCATGTGCAGAGCTGCTCCAGCAGCAGACACAGTCCTGAAGACTAATTAGAAGAGGTCCAAATAGGTTTACAGGTTGTGGATGGCTGATGATCCCCGCTAAGGACCCCAAAACACTGCAGACCCAGCAAGGGGGTAGGAAGTCCCCGAGAAGGCACGTAGAGATGTGGAGAAGACCCAGCCTCATGGAGAAGACCTGGCCACATTTCTGCATGACACCCTGGGGGTACCTGGACCCACATGGACTCATACGATGTCTGTGGGGACAGCACTGATCTGCCCATGGCATTGACCCTTCTCTGAGCAGGAGGTGAGACCAGAAACCTCCAGAGGCCCGCTCCAACCTAAATGAATCATTGACCATGCTGGTTCGTTACCAAAATCTCTGTTTGCTCACTAGAAAGCCTCTGAGGGATCCAGAAAACAATAGGAAAATGAAGGGAGGTGGCACAAATCCTTGGGCAGCTCTCCCCATGGCCACCAGCTCTCAGGGCTAACACATCCCAGCTTGGCAAAAGCCAAAACCGCAGCCGAAGACTTCTTCCATAACACATCTTCACAGCACAGGCAATCAACGGCCTGAACTTGATCTGCAAAACCAGTCAGCCCACTCCTTTATCCCCACTCAGGCTGTCACGGAGAGGTAACCATCTCCCCATGCTCCTCATCCAGCTCCTGCCAAAATGGGTCAAATTCAAGAGCCGATACAAGCAGAAGGAGCTCTTGGAGCCAACCAACCACAACGCAAGCAAGATAAAACTGCATGACATGCCAGCAGAGCATCTCCCAGAGCAAGCAAGGAAGCCAAAACCCAACTGTGAGGACAAAACACAACCTCCTTCTATGTGGGAGGGCCATGGGTGAGGAAGCCTCCACCATGCAAATGCGATGGTCAGATGTCTTCTGCACACCCATTGGGACCCCGGAAAGGAAGACACGTCCCGCAAAGGATCTGCTGTCCTGCAGCAGCTCAGGGCTCGTGAGAACCTTGCTGGGGGGTGGAGGGGAAACGCCAACCCGAGACACCTCCCATGAGCGGCTGTGGTCGGAGCAGCAAACAGCACAGCTCCGCTCAAGAGAAACTTTATGGAGATCACGAGAGGTCTGGTTTTGTCAGATAAGAAGAAAGAAAAGGAAATGTCACAAGGTTTACAACCAAGCAGCTGAAGATTGAGTCCGTTCACCTCCAGGATGACTAATGAGCTTTGTGCAGCTGCCGGTATGTTCAGGCCACACTTCAGGGCTCCCCAAGGCTGCTGAGAGGAAACACCCCAATAAACCCCCTCCTAACAGGTACCAGCACTAGGGCTGCCCATGCCCCCATAATGCCTTAGAAAAATGGGCACTGAGAATTTCTCCTGGTGCTTTGGTCTTCAGGAGATTCAGACAAAAGTCTTGGTGTCCCTCCATCTGAGATGACCCTTTCAAGAGGCGAAAGGAAGCGAGGATCTGGCAGGAGGGTTTGGGAGCAGCGACGCAGCGAGGAGATGGTGCCCCTGGGCTCCATGAGTGCAAAGGGATCTCCAAGGACATTGAGCCTTCCCACAAAGCCATAAACCTCAAAAATCTGGATGTGGCCCGTGCATAAGGACCCACTAGCACCATATTGACCCGAGAAGATGTCTGCAGACAGTGGACACCACACTAATCAGAATGGTGTCTGCAGATCTGAAACCAAAAGAAGCAGCAGGGGGAGAAGGTGGTCTCCTCAACTCATCCCCCATACATCTCCTGCCTCGCAGTGTCCCCTGCGTGCATGGCCCAGGGCTCTCTGCAGGGCACAGCCCCAACCCCATGGATGCTTATTTACTCTCCTGCACCCCCAACACCCGCCTGTTCCTCCCAAGGTCTGCTTGAGGAGGAACACATCGAAATGGAGAATAAACCCTTGCAAGCTGATTTCTGCCTTGAAACGGCTCACGTGTCGCCTTCTTATTGCTGATGGCAGTGGGGAGAGCAAGCTGGAGCCCCAGGCCCCCACCCCGACTTGGTTGGCAATCACCATCCCGCTCTTCTCAACCCCCATGGGTGATGGATAACTCACTGCAGGGGGTTTGAGGCAATCCAGCCCAGCCCCGTGGCAAGGTTAAGGCCACGGCGGCCATGCTGCAGCTCTTCGGTTCGGTTCAGCCCTTTGGAAAACCCAAACCTACCCGATGCTGTCGAGGAAGAAGAGGGACAAGCCCAGAGCCCAAAGCTGGTCTTGTAGGTGCTCCTCACCCCAGCCCTACCCCAAACTGGGCATCACAGCTGTAAACATAACAAAACCCTAACGATGATGCCTGCTGCATGCAGAGACACTCCAGCACTGTCCTGGCATCCCCTGGTGACAGCGGGATTGTGAAGACACATTTCTGGCACCCCTGTCGCGTTCCAGATCCGTTCCCTGACTCCCAACGCCTTCTTTATCCTGTTTCCTTCCCTTCACTGCACCTACTTCAAATCAAAACCAGGACCAAAAAGGAATTGAATCAATACTGAGCATCTCACATCTGCTGGCCGCTGGTGCTTTCTTACCCAAAATGGCCCAAAAAGCACAACTCCTCCAAACCCACAGTTAGTGCAATGTGCTCAGTCTGCAGGAATTCACAGCTAAAGGGAGGATTTTAAGACAACTGAAGCATCCCTTCAGCATCCCCCTTAAGGGGATCACACCTCAGGTTCATGACTCTCGGACGCCTGGCAGTGCTCCCTGTGCCGTCCCTGGGAGATGCTGCAACAGGTTAAATGCTCCTGCACTTCATCCAGCTTCAGCTCCCGGTCTCTCCTCTGGGACACGGCTCAGATGGGAGCAGGCAAGAGAGAAAACACAGCTTCTCCGCATCCCTGCGGGTGCTGGTGGGTGCACGGGGACACCCTGCCTGTCCCCAGGTCCCCAGGCTGGGAGAGCCATAAGCACTCCGGTCCCACCATAACCACTGCTTTTCCCTAGCTGCAAGGACTCAACGCCACGTTTGCTTATTGGCAAATAAGCCAAGAAAAATTTTTCTTAAAAGCGAATCGGCAAACCCGGGTGTCAGCATTAGCACAAATCCTGCCCTTACACAAGCCCGGGGCTGGAGCAATGCTGGTGTTCACCATGACTTGGCTTAAAACCCAAACCACTGGTGAACCCCTCCCTGGTTCCCACGCCACGGCAGTTTCAGAACCCCGAGGAGGTGCAGGGCCAGGACAGCCCCCTCGGCCGCCATGCTGGGGATGCTGCGGGGACCGATCTGGCTACAGGATCCAGCCCCAGCTGCGCCGTTGCTGGAGGAGCACACGTTTCCTAACACAGCAGGGCTGACACAGAGGCATGACAGCGCTGGAACGACCCGACTATAATTAGCACACAAGCCCACCCAAACCCTGTCACTATTTTCACCGAGGTGCCAGCCAGCGGAGCGCTGGGGCGGCTGAGCTGCTCCCGCACGGGCAGGAGGAGGAAGGGGGTTTCTCGGTGCCGACTTACTCCGGGCATCTTCCATAATTATGACTGTGTCTTTGCACAGAGGTGCCGGTGGCAGCACGGGGCACCGACATCCCCGCGGTCCCTTGCTGCAGCGCAGGGATGGGGCACAGGCAGCTCAGGCCACGGCAGGCAGCAGCCAGGCTTCGGGGCCAAGGTTTAGCCACCCTGGGTCAGGAGGATGCTGGAGGAGAAGGGATGCCAAGCAGCGAGGCTCAGGGGTAAAACCAGCAACACAGCGGAGTTTGCAGTGGGAATATCCCACACTGTGCCGGGGGTTTTTCCCCTTTGGTGGGATCTCATGTGATCTGGGAAGGAGCACTGATGGTCGGGATCCCTGATGAGCTCCAAGGCTTGGGCAAGGCTGCTCCTTCCCACCCCAGTTGCTCCCTCTTACAAACCCTGCTGCCCAGCCAAGACCTTCCCGGCCAGGAGAGCCGCTCATAAGGAGCATCACGGGAGGGACAGAGCCAACTTTCCCTCCCGAAACCCTCGGGAGAGCAGGCGAAGGCAGGAAAATAAACCCGTTAAACCAAGACACCGACTCAGCTAAAGGAGCTTATCTGCCGTGGCAGCACCTCTGCCCCGCACCGGCTCCCGGGGTGCCCTGCCGTGGCGGGGACAGCACTTTGGGGTTCGCAGCAGCACCCCTGAGAATAACCAACCTGCAGCTCAGCTGGCTTTTGGATACTAGACAAAAGCATCATCCACCACCGGAGACCTCCCCGTGATGTTGGTACCCACCGACCACAATCCAGCAACGCCTGGACCTTCCCTTGGATAAACTAATTAGCCTGAATTACAATGATGATGACAGACAACAGGGGAAGAAAATCGCTGTGTGAAAAGCAAGGGAAGGACGAGATAAGGTGAAAACTAATTGTGTGTGGTAGGATAAGGAGGTCCTGGTGCAGCTGCTGCCCAGGAATTGTCAAGGGTTTCTCAACTGATGCGAACAGCAAGGTGGCGATTTTTTAAGGTTTGGTACAATGCCATTTCAGGGATTTTTTTTGCCCCACTGAGCATGTGAAAAATTGGGTTTGGTGTTTGAAGTCCATCATACCTCCATGAAATGCAGGAGATGCATGATTTTAGACTTCAGCCTCAGCGCGGCTGCATCCTCACGCATCCTCGCCCAGCCCAGGGGCTGGCTGCATCCAGCTCCTGCTGCCTCCCAGCCCGCAAAGCACTGGTGATTCACTTACACGGCTCTGATCGAAGACATCATTAATTAATCACTGGCCTGACCCAAAGCCCAGGCTCATCCCAGTGACTTCGGATGGGTTTTGGAGCAAGCCCTACTTCTCCGCGGAGCCAAATCCATGTCCTCCCAGCAGTTGGAGCCCGTCCTTCTCCCCAGCTCAGACCTGCCTCTAAACAGGGCGAGTGCCAAATGGCTCGTGCCAAGCGTGTGCGGAAAGCTGGGAGAGACAGCCCGCGTTCCCCCGCAGCCATCACGCGCTCCCCCATGAGCAGCAGAAGCAGGACCCCCCCCTTTCACTTCTCCCCATGAGTCTGGGGGGGCAAGGCTGCTCCTGTGCAGGAAAGGGACCAGTTTTGGGGGTGTTTGCACCATGCATGTTGCATGCAGAAGGAAAAAAACAGGCATGAGGAAGAGCTGAAGCCCCACTGGAAGTGAGCAGGCAATAAAACTGTGTAAGGCCAAGCACAAAAATCCCCTTGCCAATGAACCACGCTGCACCCCACGCCCTGCCCCGCAGCGTGGGGTAGCATCTCCCTCTCCCTTTCATCCCATCCCTCCTCCCAACAGCCACTGCGACCCCACAAAGCAGCTGACCAAGAAACCAGTGAGGAAGAAAAAGCAAGAAAAGAGTCTGAAAAGCAAGAAAAATTGAAAACCCACCCTAATCCCTTTGCTCGTTCCTCCCGCTTCTGCACTGGCTGTGAGCGCACACGGCCGTATCCCGCTCCAGGCGCAGGAATGAAACGCTTGGAGAAGTCATGCTGAGGACTGACGAAACTCATGCTGAAAATGGTGCTTTTCCCAGGGTGAACCCCTTATTCCCAACCCAAAATGGGGCAACAGGCTAGCAGGAGGGAGCAGGAGGTGCAGCCCCATGGTACCCGGCGGCAGCACATGTGTCACGAGCGTGCCGGCCTCGAGCATCCCAGCACCGATGTACGGGATGGAGAGGCTTGGCCGCTGCTGGGCAGCGCTTTTTGGGGGCACGGGGGGTCCTCAGAGCTCCGGCACCGGCTCGCCAGCCCTAATTACTATGGTAACAGCCTGCGCCGGCGCCTGGCTGTCCTCCTTTGGTGACTCACTGGGTTTCAAAAGGCAAAGTGGTGCCTCGGCCACTGCCGTTGGGAGGCCAAAGCACTGAAAGCCCAGCGGGCACATCTGCATCTGTGGGGCTACTGGGTGGGAAGGCATTGCCCACCCTTGCAAAGTTTGCCTTTTTATCGCATTTTCCACTTGCAGACACCCTGGCACAGGGCAGCAAAGTGGCAGGCTTGCTTGGGGGAATAATAATAATAATAGAGTTTCGTCACCGGCTCGCAGCCATCTACCCGTGGGAATCCCATCAGGCATCCCGCTGCAATTGCCTGCTCCTGGTCTTGATAACCCCCATGCTGCGAGTGGACCAAAATTTCCCCAGTGAAAAATTATAACCCCCGTGCCGCGAGGCAGCCCTGTGCCAGGCCCTGATGCACGCCGGTTATCATCCGCCCTGGGGCCAGCCATGCCACGGTACGGCCGCTCATCTGAACCCGCATGCAAAATGTGCCCCCCACCAGCTCACGACTGCAAAGAACCCAGAGAAAATACAATAGGCATCCTTAATGCCAGTACATGCACTACTGGGAGCAAAGCTGGCAGCTCCCGGGGAATCTGGGAGAGAGGATGGGCATGTTCAGGCACTGCAGTAGTGGTGGGGGGACCTATGGGTCCCCCCAAGTCTGCAGATGTCCTGTTTTGGAGGTGAGGCTGACTCCAGTCATCATCCAAGCAATGCTGAGACCACCAAACTCGTGTCACAGGTGAACAGCCAGCAGCATGCGGTGCCAGTGGCAGCAAGTAGCAGCCTCTGCTTCCTCTTGCAAGCAAAGGCAAGGCTGAAAAAGCCAAAAAAAAGCACTAAAACTGGTGCCGAGGGAGCAGCGTGGCCGATGCCCGGCCTCAGGGGGCCAAGATGGGAGCTGGGGCGGGGTGGGGCTGAGCCACGTGCCCCCGAACCCCGTGGCACGGGGTGAGAAAAGCCCCGTTATAACCCCAGGAGCCCCTCAAAACCTCCTCCTGGAGAAAGGCTTCGCCCCAGGGCTTTCCTGGCAATAATTAATTGAGTCATATTTCAATCCGGCCAACGGCCATATGGTTGAAAAGAGGATTAAAATCGCATGCTCCAGCTGCATTCAGGGAAATCCAGTTATAAGGAAAAATCCTCCGTGCCTGGCCCCAGCCCGCTGCCAGGGTACGTGCCCCGGCCCCTTTCCCTCTCGTGGCTGGGGAGCACGGGCTCACTGGCGGGGCGATGGTTATTCGGTAATTCGGGGGCCCAGGGGGAAAAAGGGAAATAAATAACATACGGGACCTGCAGCGATCCCCTGCCCTGCAGGCAGCAGGTACAGCAGTGGCAGATAATACGTGCTCCGAGTCACTACCCTTTGAGGTAGCATGCTTTAAGTTCATTAGTAACTTGTTAGTAAAGGGTGGGGGATCACTGTGCTTCAAGATTTTCCTTAAATATAAGTCCATTTTCCACTGAGGAGGCAAGAAAGCAAAAGTTTTTTGCTGGATTCCCCTCTCGCTGGGGCAGGCAAGCCCTGGATGGGGTTCCACCGAGCACACCTTCCCAGCTGACCGGGTATTTTCCCAGGTTTACTTCTCCCAAAGCACTCGCCCCACAAACCACCGCTGGGAAAAATAAGGATTTCGATAGAAATGATGGGGAGAGGGCCGCTGCGGTGGGGATGGCGGGGTGGGGGTGCCCCTCCGTCTGTATGACCATCACCCCCAAATCAGGCTGGGGGCAGATCCATCNAGCAAATGGCTGCAATTAAATGCTGCCTCCTGTGGAGAAGAGGAGGTGGTGTCTGTCTCTCAAATTTTATATCTTGCGGGAAAAAAAAAAAAAAAAAAAAAAGAAATAGAGAAAGAACACTACGTCTCATTCATCCACGGGAAAAGCCTTTCCTGTGATGGCAAATCCGTTGATTAACTGAGGATCAAACCCTCTAAATCAAACCTTTGTCGGGGAGACTGAACTCTTTGTACGAGCTACCTTTCCCCCGGCTCCCAGCCCCAGCGGGATGGGGGGGGACCCCCCCGACCCCCCCGCCC
>VYZV01014338.1:27731-64096 GCA_013401275.1 Pandion haliaetus | reverse complement strand
GGGGGGGGGGAACACACACACGGGACAGGGCAGCCCCCGGGGAGGTGGACCCGAGAAGCCGCGGAGGGAAGCGAGCAGCTCGGCCCCGCCGAGGGGACCCGAGCGTTTGGCCCGGAGGGGGAGCGGGAAGTCGGGCATCCCCCCCCCCCCCGCCTCCTCCGCCCCGGGCCCGGGGGTCCCGTGTTCCCCTGAGGGAAGACGAACCTGCTCTGGAAGGGAGCCGAGCATCTCCTGGGGAGGGCACACGGGCACCGGCCCTGGGGGACTTGAGCGTTTCCCGGGAGGGGACCCAAGCCTCCCCCGGGAATACACCCACCCGAACGTACCCAGGGAGGGGAGCTGAGCACCCTCTGGGGGGGACCAGGGCCATCTCCCGGGGAAGGCACTCGCACGTCCCCCGTGGGGACCCCAGCATCCCTGGAGAGGGGAGCCCAAGCACCCCCTGCACCCAGCCCAGTATCCCCAGCGCTGGCTGTGCCACTGGCATATTAATCATAGAGTCATAGAATCATTTAGGTTGGAAAAGACCTTTAAGATCATCGAGTCCAACCATCAACCATGCCCACTAAACCATGTCCTGAAGTGCCCTGTCTACATGCTTTTTGAATACCTCCAGGGATGGCGACTCCACCACTTCCCTGGGCAGCCTGTTCCAATGCCTGACAACCCTTTGAGTAAAGAAATTTTTCCTGATATCCAATCTAAACCTCCCCTGCCGCAACTTGAGGCCATTTGAGTACCATTAAGCCAGTACTTAGGAGTCTGGTTGAGGCAGGAGCAGCATTAGGGCCAAATCCTGTTCCCATTAAAGCCCTCACTGATGTCCTGACAGCTGGATCAAAGGTGAGTTGGGCTCATTCCGGCGAGGGCCAGCCGCCGCTCAGCGCACGTCACAGAGCTAACGCACACACGGATCTCTCTCCATAGGTGACCCAGGACGGGAATAGCAGCAGCAGCAGTGGCACCATAAATTAGCAGCAAAGCATCTCCGAGCCGCTCCTTCTTCAGAAGTGCCATCTGGTGAGATTGTTTTCGGAGTAGTTATTTATTCCTCAGTTTTAACTGTCTATAGGCATTTTTTTGGGATGACCTGCGAGGCCGGCTCTGCCCCCGCAGTCTCTACGAGGCTCCGGGAGAGAACAGTCGCTTGTTCCCAGACCTGAATAAAGAGCAGCTCTGCTGCGAATACTCTGACGCTCATTTCTGAAATCTGTTTGCAGCTCAACAGATCGTGCTGGGTAATTACATTATGCGAGTGCGCGGTACCAGCAGTGGGAATCCAATGTGCTGTTCTCCTCATGGAAAAAACCAGCCTGGCTTTCGGCAGAGCCGGGGCTGGAAAACCCTCGGCTTTGGCCTCGCTCTCGTGCTCTTATCCGTGCCATGGAAAATTGGGAGAGCATTTCCACCCGGCAGCTCGCTGCTTCTTGTGTTGTGCCGAGTCCCCGCGAAGCGACCCGTGCCGAATGTCACCGCAGCCGAGGACACGGGCAGTGTCGCAGCTGAGCAGGGACCACCACCCCAGCCAGAAATGTCTTTTTTTCCCCAAAAATTCACTCTGGATACACCCCTCCCATAGATAACGCAGGGAGATAGCCAGGTAGGGGCCAGGCGCGTGGCAGAGCTGCCGTTCAGCTCATTTAGTCCAACTCGTACAATTTTTTAGGGGTCAGGGAGGGTGCGAGTGGGACACGGCCCCGTTGCTTGAGGACGAGTCAGTCCTGCTGAGTGTGTCCTGCATGGCCCTTGCCCCATCGCTTGCACCCCCCCGGCCTCGTGTAATACAGAAATACAGTAACACAGCGCCTGCCTTGCTGCAGAGGCTAAATAAAGCAGCAGGAAGAGCTCTTGAATACCAGCAAAACGATATATAAACATGTACGTGGATGGCACGTATGCTAATGCTGTTATATAGCCTAAGAGAAATGCCGTATCTCATACCAATGTGAGATGCTCTCATGGCCGGAGGAGAGCCGCCCGGAAAAGCCACGCTCGACATGAGCCGCCCCAGGGTCCGATGTGGGGAGAGCTCGGAAAAATGGATGTTAGCCAGTGTCCGGTCTGCCTCTCCTCTTTGTGAAAGGAAAAGCCCAAAGACCCCGGTGACATTTCTCTTTAACAATTCTGGAATTAATCTTGCTCGAAGTCCCAAGAAGCGGAAACACAGATGGAAAATGTAATAAATGGAACTGGTGGTTGTGTTTTTTTGGACAAGGTTTAACTGAGCTAATTGCATGTCTAGGCGTATCTCAAAAAAAAAAAAAAAGGTGTTGTGGTTATGACTGAAAATACAATTCACATAAAATATACAGATTTTTCTCGCACTAGATATATTTATATTAAGAGGACGGGAAATAGCAGCTGTTCACTGCGATCCTGCATTATCACCAGCCGAGTATCTTCCATCCCAGCATTTCAATAACAGCATTGTTAATGGCAGGGATGGTCACACAAATGTGTGCTCTCTCTTATCTCATACATAGTTTCCCTGTGATTTTGCTAATGGCATAAAAATTATAAACAAAGCAACAGAGTAACAACTAAATCCATCCTGGTCTCAGTACCCTGCTCCCTTTCCCAGGGGCTGACGCTTTTAGGGGATCATTCCCTGGGGCAAATTCCCTGGGGCTCTGCCAACCCATGGTGTGCTGCTGTCGGTGCTAAGCATCCACCCGGCTGATTTTTAGGATGCCCTGCTAGGAAAATTTACCGTGGACCCACAGCACGGGGACTTTGGCATCTGCCTGCAATGCTCGGCTTTGGGAGGGCAGCCAGCGAGCCTTGTGGGGTGCGTTTGGGGACAGGGATGTCGCCACTGTTCGATGATGACTGGCACGGCATCCAGGGCCTGGGCTCCGGCTGCAGCAAAGATTTAGAAATTCTTCCCTGGACCAGATGGGAAAACAAATCCCAGCTACTGTGAACGGGCTGTGCTCGGCCTGGGGATGGTTTCTCAGCCTATAAGGGGAAGAAAATAAATAAAGAAACCCCAGCGCAGAGCCACAACAGCCAGTGCATTGCTATAAACTCCAGCGAGGAGCTGGACCTTGATCCGTTTCTTGCATTTCACAGGGGATTTCCAAGGAAGTTCTTCCTCCCTCCCCATCCAGGCTGGGGCAGATGCATCCACCCCCCGGCACGGGAACAACCAGGACAGAGGGACCCAAGCTGCGTGCCGAGGAGCGGGTGCTTCCTCCAGCATTTTCTGGGCCTTTTAGGACAATGCCATCTGATTTTTGGCCAGAAATACCCACTTCACGGAGACATAATCAAGCCTCCACTTTAACTGGGTTTACTATTAAATGCCTGGGCACACATCAGGCCCCCTCCTCAGGTTTTTGCCCCGATGCTGCCCCACATTGCTATTTGCCTGCATGTACCCACCTTGGGACAGCCACCCCACTGACAGCCCCAACTCCATCCATTCCAGTCCATCCCAGTTGAACTAGTCAGCGAGCTGGGAAAGCCGGTACCCAGCATGCAGGAGCCAGCCCTGGATGGTGCTAAGCATCCCCAGTTGGCCCCAGGGAAAGGGGGAGCTTCCCAAGGGGGTGGCCCGGGGACACCCCAGCTCAGTACCCGGGTGGTGGCTGGGAGCGGGTTGACCTGTTCAGCGTGCCGGGGCAGCCGGCGGTGGCACGCAGCCGTTGGCACCGGAGCAGGAATGCCAGCAATGCAGAACCACCCCCGGCTCCCTGGCCATCCCGGGGATGCTCACAGAGGGGGTGCTGCCGTCAGGTTTTGGCTGGGGTCAGAGGGGGGTGTGTGTGTTAGCATATTTAACTTGAACCCCAAATCTCCCTCTCTATTTACCCTGTTATCCCCTCTCTTTGCCTGAGAAGTCAGCAAGGTCAAAAATAAAAAAGGGTTTCATGAGATCGAAGTCAAACGGGATTGGAAAGAGAGAAAATCCAGCCTGAATACACAAGTATTGGAAACATCAAGAAAATCTAAGCGTGCATCCCGGCGGGGAGGCATCCCCCCCGCTTGCCACTCTGCCAGTAGTGCTGATACAGTATATTCTGCTAATCTACCCCACAGTATTTACAGCTGCCCATAACCCAGGATCCTCTTTAACATCGAGTTGCAGCAGCCGGATGCGATTAGAACCTGTGAGATTCCTCGGGAAGGCCGGATGGAAAGGTGGGATCGCCTCTCCGCACCGGACCCCCGGCTCCTCACCTGACCTGGGACCCTGAGCTGGGTTTTATTACCAAGTTATTGATAAACCTGAGGTGATATGGGCAGGGACTTGCCGCAGGGCAGGTCTGGCTTTGCTTCAGCCCCCCTGGCCCATTGCATGGTGAAACACAGGCTGCACTCAGCATCTCTGCAGCCCCCCAGTAGAAAAGCCTATGCCCCCCCTTCCCGTCCCTGCTCCCCCATCCTTTCCCTTTTCTAGGGCCCTAAAGGGGCTTTCTGGGGGCTCTGGGCCTGGGGGTTATTCCCAGGGTTTGCTCTCAGCCTGCCAGAGCTGCTGAAAAGCCCATGTAAATGTGTTAGAAAGCAGGAAAGGCAGCGGCCGGCGGGGAGGGGCAGATGGGGAGGAAAGATCACAGAAGCGGGGGAATATTTTTAGCCCATCTGTGTGCCGGCTTCTCTCGGCGAGCTTCAGAGCTGCTCGGCCGACTTCAGTCACATCTGATGGAGGGGCAGACGTCTTAGGGCTGCTCCTGTCCTCTGAAACAGGAGAGAAACCCCAGAGAGGGCCCCCCCCGGGGCAGGTCGCCAGGAGCCCCAATGCTATGAGACATCAGAGAATCCACCACAGGGTGGTGGGGTGGGAGGAAAACTGGTCTGTGAATTTCTCTGCTGAAAAATAATTGCAATCTGTGCAATCTGGGTGGTGAAAGCCTGCAGAGGCCCAAGGCACCCATCAGGGCCCAGATGCAGTGGGTCTTGCAGAGGAGGGGGCTGCGGCAGGCACATCCCACCCCCGGCAGCCCAGCAATCCGGCTCCCCGCTCGGTGCTCACCGGCACGCACGTGCTTTCCATTGCAGCCCTTGGCCAGCGGGTTTTGATTATGAGCTTGCAGAAGCCAGCTAACCTCTCAGCAGGGCGAACTCCAGGAACGGAGTTACAAAGCCGCACGTTTCGCTGCAAACCTGATCCAAGAGCAGAGGGAAGGAGAAAGCGACATCAGGAATGAATTGTGCACGAGGGGTCATGGACCAGCCTCCCATTCGCACTGGAGGAACTGGAGATCCTCCAGTGTGCTTCCTCTGCTGGAGCGACTCCAGTTGCACCCTGGTGCCCTAAGCTGACGGTTAGATTAGGCTCTTCCCATAAATATGTTTAAACCAGCCACAACTCCAGCGCAGAAGGACACGAAAGGCCCCATTGCATGGGGCAGCGCAGGCTCGGCATCACCTGAATCCCCAGCGCCGTGCCCTGGGGCTGCCCCAGCACACTGGGGAGATGCTTTTCTTTGCACAGCATGGTTTAAAATAACCTGCAGCTGCCTGTTGCCGGCACGGGTTTCAGGCCTGCATTGCAAAGCGGATGATGTTCCTTGTATCCCCAGGGAGGGTGGGCAGCCGGGGGTGCAGGTGGACACCTCTTTGCCAAGGGAACCAGGACTCTGGCTTCATGCTTTGTAAATACACAGGATTACAGCAGGGAAAAGCCAGCCCAGGCCACCTGTGTGTCCCCCCCCCACCTCTGCCAGCCCCAGGGACAAAGCACCCAGGGAGCCCGAGGCAGTGAGGAGCTTGGCTGTGGCCCGATGGATCCATCACCCATCTATCAATGATTTACCGCCTCTGTGAAGTGCCGTTTGTGCTGCCGGGGCTTCCCAGCAGCCCCAGCCAAGGTCAGCGCTGCGCTCGGCAGGGGGACGGACGGACGCCAAGGGGGAGAGGGGCCAGGAACCCGCGCGGTGTCGGGCCCCGGGCGGCAGGGGCAAAGCAGAGCCCCCTCGCACCCCACCAGCACGATGGGCTCATCCCGAGCATCCCTCCTCCCGCCGTGCTCGAGGACCCTGGGGCAGCCAGGGACATCCACCTAACCCCGCTCTTACACTCCGAGGGGTTACGGGGCCGGTGCAAACAGCCCTTGCCAGGGCTCTGCGTCATGGGGCGGGGGGGTGAATACCCCCTTTGGAGCCAGGGCTGGAAACCGCTCCCCGCCGGGGTCACCGGCACAGCGGCCGGCACAGCCCAAAACCACCCCTGCAAGCACCAGCAGCCGCGAGGCGCTGGGGTGTTGGTGCTGGACCGTACCAGGCACCTCGCACAAAGGGTTCCAAAGGTGCCAGCGGTGCAGGGCAGGATTTGTGCAATTACTCTTCTTTTTGAAGCAGTCGCGGCATCCTTTAAATGCCAGACCAAAATGCAAATGGATTTTCAAGCAATGGACTGAGCAGGCCTCCATGAGGACCCGTAGCTTGGCTAATATTTATCTAATGGGCTCCCACGAATAGCTTGTTAATCCCTTTTTATTTAATTAATGGCATGCAGGATGCAGCCTGCTGCAGCCGAGCTCCCCGAGCACGTTGCTGGGGTCCCTGCAGCCCTGTGTCCCTTCACTCTGGCCACCCCCTTTTTTCTCTCCCCTCCACCCGGTGCCTCTCCTTCCCCCTCTCCCTCGCTCCATCCCATCCCCACCTGCACCCCAAGGAGATTCCCTTCTGCCCCATCATCCCCGGGGCCAAAAAAAACCATTTGTGAGGCTGCATGGTGAACCAGGGCTGAGCACCAGCTCAGAAACAACCACGGGCTTTGGCTGAGCTGCTTGCACACCAGGCCGGTTCCCTGGGACACCTCACCGGAGAGGTGTCACCACCAAGTGCACCAGCACCCATGGGTTTAACTGGAGGGGGGCACCACATCTGACCCCTCTCCTAGAAAAGGCTTGAAACCTCACGGCCTTAGGCACCGATTGCAAATATCTCACTGCTGTTGCAGCAAACGCTTTATTTATCTACTTACTTACTTATTTAGCTGTGAATTAATATCAGAGGCTCGAGACTGTCCTTGTAAATCTGACAAGTGAGCAAATGCATTGGAGGGCTTGCAAAACTGCAGTGCATTATTTCAGTGTATTTGCCACGGCAGTGTTTTTGGTCACTCCTTTTGCAGAGAATGCATGTGCATATGCATGCGTATATGTGCATAGACATTTATATATATGTATGCACACACATATATATGTAAAGCCCAGGGAACTCAGCATTTCCCCAGTGCCTGCAGCTGGCATCTCCCCTGCCAATACCCGCATCGCTCTATTTTGCAGGCAGCTTGTGCCCAGCGTGCCGGGATCCCTGCCACCACCAGCCAAGCTCTCCCGGCCCACGAGCTCCCCAAGCCCCCAATTTCGGGGTACCCCACCCTTCCAGCACAAAGGGCTGCTTTAGGATGCAAGTGGCGGGGGGGTCTCGCCACCCTGGCAGGGGTGAGCGGGGTGCCTGGAGGATGGCTGCCTAATTTTTTGGCTTGATGCTGCCACCAGACCATCACCCGGTGCGAAGGCGGAGAGTGCCTGAAATCAGAGCAGCCTTCCAGCGCCCGCTGCCCTCCCTCCCTTCTCTGCAGCACCAGCAGCAGAGAAACGCACCGTTTTGTTTTGGTTTTAAGGGCGATTTTCAGTGGAAACATTTCCCAGACGCCATTTCCCCGGGAAGCGGCAGCTGTGCAGTCACCGTCCCGCCGCGGGTTTCCCCTGCCAGCTAGCGCATGCGACTCCCAATTAATTGCACAAAGAAAAGAACACGTTTAAATGGTTAGTCAGGCGCAGGCACGGCCCCACGCCAAAATGATCAACCCCAGCTTTCCACCCAGCGTGGTTATTCTGCTCCGAAGAGCACGTACTCCTTGGAAAGCTGGTGAAGACCCCCCAGCGAGGCATGGGAAGGCAGGCGCAGGCAGAGCTCGGGTGGGATGGGTTGGGGGGGACACCAAGACTGGGTCAGGCTTGAGGATGTGCTAGGGACCAGCCTGCTCGGGAAGAACCAGATGGTTTCCATCCCGGATTCCTCCAGCATCGGCTGACGTGGATGGGAGGCCCCGGAGTGAACGCAGTGCCCAGGCCACCCACCGTTGGGTGCTGTGTGTGCCCTAGCATCCCCCGGATAGAGGAGCAGATCCAATGCTGACCCCAACCCAGGATCCTACATCTCCAGGAGGGAGTTTGCTCGGTTTTCAGACCCCTGAGAACTCCCTGTGGCTCCAGGTGGCTCCTGGGCTGGAGGAAGCCGGGGTGCTCGGTGGGAGCCCAGGCTCTGGTTTCATCAAAGCAAACTGGGAGAGAAAGAGCCGGCTCACCCTTCCCCGAGTCTGCTTCCAGGAGCTGGCACGGGGTGGGAGGGAGGAACCACAGCTCTGGGGACCCAGCAGGGCCACCCCAAAAATGCCCCAGCCCCCCTACCCCTTTTTTGGGGTCCCACCCCAACAGTGGGTGCTGCAGCCCTCGCCTACATGCCTGGTGGAGGGGATATTTTCACCGCAGCGCCCGTGCCCCCGGGCAGGGTGTTATCAGTGCAAGCCCCGATCAGCAACACCCTGATCCGCTCTCATGCATGCTCACATTTTCATGACACCCTAAAAATTCCCAGGAGGTTTTGGGGGTGCTACATGTAGCCAGGTTCCCACCGCAAACACCCTGGGGCAGCGGCAGGGGCCGGCACCGTGCCGCTTGCCCGGGTGCTCTCCACTTTGCAAACCCAAGCTGTTTATGAGCTATATGAGCATAATAAAGCAAAAGCAGCTGTGGCTACTACCTCCTTTTATGTGATTTTTTTTTTTTCTTCCCCCCTTCTCTGAATTTTTATGATCCAGATATAAAGCCCTGGGAAATACAGGTTTAGAGTAGAGCACTGACACCCGTTAATGCAGGGGCATGAAATGCAGTGCCCTGACTCTCATCCATCCCAGGAGCTGGAGGTAGGGATGGGGATTACGGCAGTTCCCACCATTCCAGTGTGCACAGAGCCTCTGCACTCCAGGGCACTTATTTCCAATGAACTCTTTTCTTGTTTTTTAAGAAAATACTAAAATTAAAGTGCCTGAAAGCCAGTGACGGGCACCCGGGGAGAAATCCCAGGTGTTTCTCATTTGGCCCTGCCACGGCTCATGTTTGCACAACCCTGGCCCATGCCAATATTTCTTTGCCCAAGGCCTTACCCAAACAAAGGCGAAGGGGTGAAGGATGCTGCAGACATCCCAGGAAAGGGCTGGGAAATAGTCCTGTCACCCTCACTGAAACCATGCTTTCAGCACCACTGCCGGCTCTGATTGCTTTGTCAGCACTTGCTGTATTTAGGATTAGTGTATTTTTGCTTTTTTTGGCTTTTTGGAGAAGAGCTCTCAGCTTCAGAGCTGAGAGCAGGAGAGGAAAGTAGGGCATTAATATTAGAATGTCATCGCCTCTCTGAGGCCAGGGACACCCTCGCGGAGTGACTGCAGGAGGGGGTTTGCGCCCACCAAGCACCCAGCAAGCTGGGCCAGGGACCATGGCCTGGCAGGGGGAAGCATGCTGGAATATAGATATATTTTTTCAAAGTATAACAGAAAAACAGGGTTAAGCTGATTCCCCCCGCTGTCCTTCGCACCCCAGGCTGTGGCAAAGCTGCTTTTTGCACCCCCAGTGCTGCTTGACCCTGAGGCTGGGCTGGCTGCGAGTGACACCGTGGGGACCCAGGCACCCAGGCTGCGACACTGGCTCTGCCCCAGCACCTACCCTCTTGCACCTATGAAATATTGGAGCTTTTCTTACTCAGCTGAGCAGACTCCTAAAATTTGCCGGGAACCTGCCCGTGTTGTGAGTGCGTACCCCCACGGGCGAGCTCAGCTCTCCCAGTGCTCACCTGCCATGATCTCGGTGTCATCCCCTCCAACGCGGAGCAGAGGGACCAGAGTCCTCCTGCTTTATCCCACTCAATAACCCCCATCCCGCTGACCCACACAGCCCATCCTGCTCCAAAGCCCAGAGCAGGCGGCACAGACACCTCCTTCATCTCCAGCCACGCTCGTCTCTGGTGCAGGGCACCCACTTTGCACCCTCCCTTGTGCAAATGCAGCCCCTTAGAGCCCCTCGCTCTGATGGGGTTCGTTCATTTTGGTGCTTTACAAGAGAAGGGAGTGCTCCCAAGCACAGCCGTCCCATCTGAGCGCCCCCATACCAGCTCCCCCCCCGATTTACACCCCTCCTGCCATTGCATTTGGCAAGGCACCGCATCCCCCTCCCCTCATTTACGCAGACCCTTCAGCACACACTTGTGGTTGGCGGAGTGGCACTTTTTAGGTTGCCGGTGATTAGAGAGATGCTGTGTTGCCCCGTTGCCTAATTAATAATGGGAACTCTGTGCTGAGCTGGCTGAAGCTGTGCTGCCGACGCAGGCAGCAGGCTGTCTGCGAGCCCTGGATCCGGCCGTCGGCGGGTGGCCTCACATTCCCATGGCCAGGGCATCCCAGCTTCCCCCAGCATCGGGCAGCGGTGCTGGCTGGAGCTGGGTGGCTTGCCCCCGTGAAGGGCTGGAGATGGGCTGGGAGCCTGCATGCACCCGAGCATCCCGCAGCCCAGACTGCAGCTTGCGGCCACGTTATGTGGAAAAGCATCTCCTTTGGTCTCTGGTTTAGGCTGGTCCTTGCTAGCTTAATTAGATTCCTCCCAGCTCCCCTGCACATCATTGCTGGGACCCTCATCCCTTGGCTCGGCCCCAGGGCTGTAGGGTAGGATGGCTGTCCCATGCACAGCCCCTCTCTGCAGCTTTGCCTTCCCCACCATTTTCCATTATTAACCTTGAAGAAGGGAAGGATTTGGCCTGTGAGAGCCAAAGATGGCTCTAAGCAGCACCGCGGTGCTCCGGCAAGCCTGGGGGTCCCCAGGGTTACCCTGACACCAGCCATTCCGGCTCACCACCCACAAACCGAGAAGCCCTTGAAAATAAAACTAAAAAATCAGACAGCCCTAAATTATACTCTCTGTATGTAAGGAAACACCGGCAGCTGCAGCATCCTCTGGAGCAGCCGGGACCCCCTGTTCCCTGGCACAGGCTGCACCCACTGGCTGTGCCGGCGGCTCTGCCGGGGCAGCTGTCCCTGGGGCAAAGGCCGGCACTGCCTCTGCCCACCACCTCCTCGTCCGACCAGCCGGGCTGGTGGGGACTGTGGGTGCCAGGAGGCTGTGGGCGTCCCCAGGCCAGGCTCCAGCAGCTCCATCAGAGCCCCCGCGCCAGCTTTCAGGTTTCAAGAAGAGCCTTTTTGTGCTGGTACCGGTGCAGGGGGCTGGGACAGGACAGTCCTTCCTGCAGTGGGACCCCCCGGCTGCTCCACGCAGCCCCGGGGGGAGCAGCCTTCGCCCACGGTGGGGATTTTCCTCTTTTTACAGCATGGCCAAAAAGCGATATGTCCCTTGGCTGAGGCTTTCTTAGCTCTTCAGGGGTATGGGATGCTGCTGCAGATGTGCACCGGCCCAGCCAGTGATCCTAACAGGTGATCAGATAAAGAAGGCAGAGAAAATAATGCTTACAGTGTATTTTTCCAAGGATAAATCCCTATTTTTCAGGTATAAACAGGCCAGTTTCCAAGGCAGAAAAGGTCTTTTCCATTTCTGCATTACCGAGCTCAGCAAACAACCCTACCTGCAGAGCAGGACTGGATGCTTTATCACATTCCCCTGTTTGTGTTTATGACGGGGCTGAATCTCAAGCTGTTGCATGAAAAAATACCAGGCCTGCCCTCCTTTGCATTGGGCTTCACACCCAGCCTAAGCCGATACTGCACCTCCTCCTGCCCCTGTCCATCAGACAACCCAATTACCCTCCGCAGCGATTGCTCAAAGCTCTCCTACCAGCACCTGAGCTTGCGCTGCTCCTTCCTGACCCACACCAGCTCGCTCGCCGCATGCAATGGAGAGAGATGCATTCATCCTTGGCCATCCCAACGACACCAGGAAAGGATAACACTCCTGTGGGACCAGCAGTATCCCGTCCTGGCGCTGCCCCGTCCCAGCACTGCCCCATCCCAGTAGGGTGGGAAGCTTCCCACAGCAGTGCCTGGGCCAGCCGCCTGGGGTGAGCATGGAGAAGACATTTAATTACACAGTGCTGAGTGTTTTTCCAGTTGCAGAGGACTGGCTGCATTTGCTCTACCCGTACCGGGTGCCATTAGTCCTGTTTGACAACTAATTGGCAATTAATAATATCTTTGCATTATGCAAATGGCTTACGAACATTCTGCAGATTGATTTTTTAATGCCTTTGCATTTGCTTCTAAGTGTTTCGGGGCTTGGATTGTATATTTTTTTGCTATGAGCTAGAAAAGCAGGTGCTTGGGGATGCAAAAGCAGGTAAACCTTCCCGCAGCACCTAGCATGAGTCGCCAGCCCAGGGGATCACTGGCACAGGAGTTTCCACGGCTGACCCAGCGCTGGGTGATGGCTGCGAGGCAGGGCTGAGCCCACTGGCAGCGATGCTGCCATTGCTGCCACTGCCTGGCTGATGAAAGGCCACCGGGAAGGCGTCTGTCTGCCCGTACAGGCAGCCGAGACGTGCCGGGCTGGCCTTGTCACTACTGGTAATGCTTTAGGTTGCACGGCGGAGTAGGAAAGGGCACTAAAAATAGCCTCAAATGCCAATAGGAGCAGCAGCTTAGTGCAATCGAAAAAGAGCTTGCAGACAGCATCCAGCCAGCTTAGCTTTGCTTATGCTAATCGGAGAGAAGATGACTGCAAACAGCTTGAGGTGAGAAGATTGGACGGCGAGGAGGAGCGAGCTGGGACTTTCCATGGGCAGGCAGCCAGCGCTATCCCTTTTATCTGCTGCTGGGAGCGTCTGGTTCCTCGGGGGCAGGCTGCCCGGCCACCCCTCGCCCGTTGGTGCCGTGCCTGAGACACGGTGCTGGGGGTGAGCCGCATCCACAGCCCGTCTTCCCTGGATTGGGGTTAGCAGCGAGGTTCGGCTTCCCCTGAGTATCTCGTACCTGCGCCCATCTGCAAGAGGCTGGGGAGAAGTTGGACCACCAGCACACGGTCAACCTGGTGTCCTCCAGCGGCTTTGGAAATGCTGCACAAGGGTTTTTTGGGGAAGGCTAGGAAACACAGCATCATTTATTTTGTTTTCCATTTCCAAGGGCTTTAACGGGGAGCATTGTGCGGAGCGGTCCTTTCCTCTCCATTTCCAAAGCCCTGTCCCAGCGGGACCAGCTGTGGCATTGCGGTCCCTGGGCTTGCAGCAAGTAAAAGCCATGGTGGTAACAGCCCCTGCTCAGCAATGCTCAGCCATTTAGCTACTTTAAATTCATTGGGACGCAAAGCTGAGGTGCTCTTTCATAGCACAGGCTACTTTCTTATGCCCAAAATTGAGCTCCAGCATTTCCATTCCCTTTAATTTTGGAGGAGCAGATAGTTTGCATCAGCCCTGCTAACGCTGCTGGCTGCCCAGCAAAGTCTTGCTCAGGGCTTAGAGGCATCTTTAACAAAGATAAGCAAGTTAAAGAAATGAAACCACCCAAAAAAAAAAAAGAAGAGGCATGCTGAGTGCAGTGTGAACACCTGCACTTTTGCCTCCCTGACTCTGGGACTGGTTTTGCAATCAGATCTCCCAGCATATGAACATACACAAAGAATATGGCAAACCAGCAAAGGCCCCATTTTCTCCCAGTCTGGGCAATTCCCAGTGATAGGTTTGCAAACTCAGAGACCAGGAAAATGGAACTCACTTGTAAAATTGGCTGCACAATGCTGTCAAGTGCTTGAGGGGAGAAGCTATTTGGGGAAAAGAAAAGGTATTTTTTTTCCTGTCTCTGCCCAAACGCTTTGCCTTACACAGAGCAGACCCTCCTCAGAGGAAAATTCGATAAACACTTTGCTTCCCAGGCTACACACGAACTTCTAAAAAAATAATAATCAGTGTTCCTTTAATAAATCATTTGCATTCAAGGTAATTAAATGTTAATCAGCAAAGTCAAAGAAGTTGAGATTTTTCTACCCAAGATGAGATAGAGACAGACCCGATTACCTGTCAGATGTAGCATGCACCATTAAAACTGCCCAACTCCTGCAGGTCTCTCCTTCCCTCTTGTAGCTTGGAACAAGATGCGGAAGAACGAAAGGCAGGGGGGAAACCAGGAAAATGCAGGCATTTTCCAAGTGAAATGACATTGCTTAGTTCATGGGGATAAAAATTACCTGCTTGTTCCTGTCTGCTTTCTTATGCCTCAGTTGCAAATCCTCGCCACTGGAAAAATCCTCCCCACCCAGGCGGGGAAGCCAAAGCGCAGCTAACCTGCTTATTAGCTGAGCTGGATGAGCCAACGAGCAGGCAGGACTGCAGGCAGCCTGTGCACCGCAGGCAGGAGCGTGCTCCCTTTCCCCATCCCCTTCTTCTTCCCCACCGCCATGCCCATCCCCATCCCTATCCCTGTTCCAGTCCCCATCCCCATTCTCATCCCTACCCCTATACCCAGCCCCTTCCCCATCCGCATCCCCTTCCCTGTGGCAGACAGACCCTCTCCTCCAGCAGCCGGAGCGAGATTGCAGGTTTTTTTAGCCAACTCTGGGTTTTATCAGGTTTTTAGCTAAAGCCCAAGTTTTGGCAGGGAGGACAAGGCTGGCCAATGCGCAGAGCTCAGCCAGACACCTGCCTAGTCTGTGGGACCCAGCACATGGGTGACAGCCCCGCTTGGCCACTTCCCCAGGGATAAAACCTTCAGAAAGCAGAGAAGAGCATGGAAATGGAGCGAAAACAGCCCTGGGGACAAGCTGTTTGCAAAGCCACTGAGCATTCCTCCTCTTCCCTGCAATCCTTAACACATGTCTGTCTCTGCTAATAACTCGTCGGGATGCCAGAATAACAGCCTGCACCTTTCCTGCATCACAGGGCACGCCGGCTCCTCGGCCAGCATCCTTGTGCTGGAAAATGGGCGTGCTGAGAAGGGCCAGAAAATAATAGCCACAAAACCAAGCTAAACCCCAACATTGTTGGGGTTCTTTGAAGGGCCAAAAGTGGGTCTCAAGGGGGGAAAGGCTGGCAAAGACCCCAGGATCTCTTGCTGGGAGCAGCATGGATCCCTTCTGCCACCCACCGCATGGACAGGGGACCAAGAGCCAGTGTCCCAGGGCATGTCTGTGGGAAGCCAAGCTCAAGGGTGATGCTTTTGGGAGGGGATGATTATGGGGTGGAAGTCCCTGGAGCACGAGGGTTTGCTTTGCCTCTTTGCTTTGAGAGAGGGGAGACAGGCGAGACAGGGGAGAGGGCTTGCTGCAAAGGGAAGGAAAGAGAGGAGGAGGAAATGAAAACTAATTAACTAATAAATGTGCTGGGTTGGCTCGGGGGCAGCAGGAGAGCAATCCGGAGGGCTGACTCACTCTGACTCAGTCTGCAAAGAGTGGGTTGAAATCTGGCGTGGGCTCATCTCCTGCCCCGGCCACACGGCCAGGCTGCGGGCACCGAACCCAGACCTGCCGGGGCCCGAGCAGCCCCGCGGGGACCCGCCTCACGCAGGCGCTGCTTTCTTTGCAAGAGAGAAATCGCTTTCTGGAGGGAAATGAAGCCAGATTTGCCGGCGGGAGCAAGCAGCTCGGATGGAGCCAGGCTTTTTGGATGCATCTCCCCGTCTCCCTATTTTCACCTTAAAACTGGCCAAGTCTGGGCCGGGTGGGAAATCCCCCTCCGCACAGCCAAAGCCACCGTGGCCGTGGGAGAAGACGACAATACCACCAGTGCAGGGATCCCAAACGCTAACCCCAAAGCTGGCAAGCACATCCAGAGCCAGTGGGATGACCAAAGGGATGACTTTGAAGGAATGGATTGAACCCTGCCTGCCTTACCGAGCAGGGACCCCGGCAGGGAGGCAGTACCGGTGCCGCCCAACGTGTCGCTGCATGCCGGCGGGGAGGCACAGCCTTCCCCTCTGCTCCTGTGCTCCCCAGCTTCGCCTCGTTCCTGCCCGATGACTGGGTGCGATTGCTTCACCCCACAGGCTCCGGCCGGGGGGGTGAAGGTTCCCCTCACCACCCATTCCCTGCTCCCCACGGTGCTGCCCCAGGGGGGCCGGGGGGGGCAGGACTGGGGGATGCGCTATTTGGGTGCGTGGCAAGGAGAGGGATGCAGGTTGAGAGCATTGCCCAAGGTTGGGGGGGGTGTCACCTCTCTGCACCCCCATTTCTGAGGGGCTGTGCTGGAGGTTTTGGAGGAGATGGGGCTCCTAAGGGGGGGCACAGCTCCTATCTCCCCCCTTTCACCCAGCGGGGACTGGGCTTAGCTGACACTGTGCTTTTTGAGACGGCTGAGTTAGGTGAGAGGAGTCCTACCCGCTGCACAGGCACAAAGAAAAAGAGAGAGGGAAAAAAAGTTCTGCAGTCGAGTTGATTTTTTCCCACCCCCAGAGGCTTTGGCACAAACTTTCTTTTTTTTTTTAATTTGTCCTCATTCTCTTTTTTTAAATATTTTCAACCAATGCATTACTGAAGCCTTTCACCTCCTGACAAAACCCGGGCTCCCTGCCAGCACATATTTCTGATAATTCATCCATTATTAAATGAAATCAAAGATATGAGTTTAAAAAAAAAGACATGGGACTTTTTGCATCCAAGAGAGGCTGTTTACAGCTGGGCTGGGAGTTTCTTTAACTGCAAAAGGATCTCCCCAAGGAAAACCCACCCAAAATGCTTGCCCTGCTCTTCAAACTGCAAACATCTCCGGGTGGCCATGCCAAAACCCGGGGATTCTACGGCATTTTCCTGCCTGTATAAAGGCGATTCCCTCCTTGCCATGGGCTGGGCTGATAGAAGCCCTAACTCGGGTGGGTGCTGGCTGGATATGTCCCCTCCCTGCCAGCGGGCTCCCCGGGGAGGGCCTGTAACCCATGGCCAGAGACAGCCTGACTGGATCAGCCGGTCCTCTCCAAACCGGAGAGAGAGGAAAACCTGATGGAGAGGGAGGGGCACAGCAATTATAGCCTTTTCGCTTTAATAACCCTCGCTGCTTCCCCGAGTCCGTATTTACATCCTTCTCGGCACAGAAGTAGTAATTAAAGTCTCTCCGCTCAGGTCTAAACAACAGCAGACCCTCCTGTTATTAAAAGCAGAGAGACAAAGCTGAAAATAAACCTGATTTTTATGGCTAGGGAGCCTCAAACCCCTCTCTATAAACCGGCTAATGAAGGGGGGGCAGCAGGATTTACGGCCACACCTCCATGCTCTTCTAGGGCATCGATACGCTGCATTTATCTCCATGGGATGCTGGGGATGGGAAACCACTTGGAAAACAGCTCTGTGCCACTGGTCCCTTCTCACACCATTTTTTGGTCATTTCCACCACCCATAAGGAAGTAGTAAATGGGTCTCGGGATTTGCAGGCACCAGCTAGCAGGCAGAGCCATGGCAGTGCCGGGAGCTGTTCGGCGGCAGCTTGTGCCTTACCAGGCCCTCTTCTCACTTTAACGAAGCTATCAAAAAAATTTGAGAAAATTAATTATTCACTAAGCCTGCTAATTAAGCTGATTTCCTCTGCGAGGGCATGGAAGGAAGTGAGCTGGAGAAGCTCTTAATTGTTTAAAAAGAGCCGTCCTACAGGCGTTCCTCCCAAGCGGCTCTGCCTGCTGAGAGCACCCAGCCCCGTGTTTCGCCGGGTCCGGAGG
Organism: Pandion haliaetus; assembly: GCA_013401275.1. Taxonomy (NCBI): domain Eukaryota; kingdom Metazoa; phylum Chordata; class Aves; order Accipitriformes; family Pandionidae; genus Pandion; species Pandion haliaetus. Next base: position 46,519 of record VYZV01014338.1, on the reverse strand, counting down.
AGTTTGCTGGCGTTGGTGCCGACCTCGCACCTTGCAGATGCTTTCAAAGAAGCAAAGGTCAGTGGCGAGCCATAAAGTGCTCCTAAACCCCTGTCCCCAAACCGGGTCACCCAACACCACGCTGCTGCCTTCTCTCGAGAGAGTGAGTGGGGCTCTGCGGGAGGCTCCGTGGGGACCCTGAGTGAAACCAGTCCAGAAGAAATAGCACTTCCCTCATGCAGGCTATTTCTAGATGGCCCAAGAGCTCAAGGAAGACCTCATCCTGCGCCGGGTCCAGTGGGATGTGGCGCTCGCTCCCGGGCAGCCACGAGTAGAGAGTGGGTCAGGTCTGCACTGTAGGCATCCCTCGTTGCCACTGCTGGATCACCGCGGGGTGCCTCATTCTTTGCCCTGGTCCCAGCACCATGTCCAGGCGAGCTCCCTTCCCAGAGGAGCATGGTCCCCATTGGGCAGCTGGGAGGATCCCCCATTGCCACCAGACTTTCAAAGAGGGGTTGAAACTGCAATGGCGTGGTCAACAAGACACCCAGTCTGCCGACACCCGTGGCCAGAAGGAAGCCCGAGCATCTGCTCTCCATGTCACGATGGTTTGGACAATCCAGAGGGGATGCCTGCCAAGAACACCCAAGGCACGGCTGCCATATATATAAAAAAAAAACCCCAAAGCTACAGGCAGCTTAATAGTCCAGCAATCTGCAACCCCAGCTCATTTCTCAGGTTATGGCACATGCATGAGCTGTTAGCAGCAACTGGCACCAGGGACCTGCCATTGCTCCCACCTTGACCCTAAGGCAGAGGGCTGCACCCACTCCCCAAAGCACCCTTGGGTGGGTGGGGAAGAGAGAGCCCTCGGTGTCCTGCGCCAAGGGAACCAGCTTCCTCCCAGCTGCTGGGGTGCAGCGAGTAGGAGCGGAGGTGCCCAGGGATGGCAATCCTCTGGTGGCCCCCAGGAACGGCAATCCTCCGGAGGTGTCCAGGGACGGCAATCCTCCGGCGGCCCCCAGGACCTCCACCCAGCCTCCCACGGCAAGGAGTGGTCCCGCTGACCACACCGAGCCTTGCCCTCCCACTCCCACCACCATTTTGTTTTGGTTCCCCTTCACTAGGACCTTCCCTTCTTGTCCTGCAGGGGTTGATGGAGAAAAACACTCCAGAGTCTCACATGGCAGAGAACAAAAGAAGTTATTTTAAACCAAATTAATTCATTTCCAAGGCACCTTGCCGAGGACACTGGCTATCCTGCACCAGCCTTGTTTCTCCCACAGAAATCCCAGCACAAATTTGGTGGGCTTGTGGCTGGGGAGCACTTCCCCTCCACCCCAGCCCTTCCCTCTCCAGCAGCTGCCAGGACAGCAGAAATCTGGGGCTTGGCGCAGGCAACCACAGGAGATTGTGCAAACAAAACCGAGGGAAAACCGAGCGGATCCAGCCAAATGGCATTGCACCGGGAGCTTGGGGTTTTCCCGAAACAGCACTGTGCTCCACAAGCATCCCCAGGGACCTGCACTGTTCCTGGCACAGCTCTTGTGCCAAAATGCCATAATAAAGGAAAATGCGGCCCCCAGGAGCAGAGCTGCCAATGCTTGGTCAACCGTGTCCTCACCAGGAGAAGACAAAGCTTGATAACACCATGACTGCCCTGAGAACCTCTGCTGAGTTTCCAGCAGCTGAAAAGCATTTAAAACTGTTCACAAGCCACAGGTAAACACGTGGACAGGCACTTCTCAGTCAACGCCACAGCCCCACGTCTCAGATGGGAGCCAACTAAGATGGCCCCTCCAGCACCAGGTCATCATCTGCACCACTTTTCCTTTCCCTTCCGCAGCCCAACACCATTAAAAACACGCACTCGTTTTCCTACCTGGTGCTGGGAACATCTACAAATCAGGTTCCTCCAGCAGCTCCATGGTGAGCTCAGGGTTATCTCAGCAGAGCTGGAAGATAAAGCCACCAAGAGAAAAGCTCAGTGTCCCTGCAGAGGTGGGACACTTCAAGGCAGGTTCCTCCTGCGCGGCCGGCGGGAGCCCATCCCGCGGGAGCCGGTGGGACCGTGGGGCTCTCCACGTACTCCTGGACTGGTGAGGCACCAGGATCCCTGGGAATTGTGCTCCGCTTGGAGAGACCTACCCTTTTTTGACTGGTGTCCAATCCCAAAGCGCATGTTCTTACCTGCTCAGTGGAAGAAGGGGGAAGGCTCGAGCACCTTTCCGAGAAACACATGGGTCTCAGTGGGGTGTGGATCTCACCCGGCTCCTCCTGCTCTTTGGCCAAACGATGGTTAGGAAAAAAGGGGGATGCAAAGTTGCAGCAAGCTGGAGAAAAGAGGCCGGTGGTGCAAACGCTCCCTGCAGCTGGTGTCTACACAGCTCTGCCGGTTGGTTAACAGTGGAGCTCTGATCAACAGGTATATTGATGTCAAGCTGGGACTTGTCTCCTCAGCGAGGAAAGGGAACAGCAGAGATTACTAAGCAATGCAGGAATGTGGTTTGTTTAATATGAGCCATCAACACAGAAGAGTAAAATAATGACAGATGTGTAATCACATTTCCTGAGTCTAAAACCATGAGATAGAGAATTTAAACACCACTTTTCCCAAGATCAAGAAGAGGAGCCGTTTGGCTAAGAACTCATTTGGTTACTAATTTCCTCGGCATTAAATCAGCTGTTTCCCAAATCTCTTAACATACTTTGCCGAAGTGCTCCAAGGACAGGGCTGCTCCCTGGATTGCTTTGATGTAAGGGTAAGCAGAGCGAGAAGATACTTTGGAAACATGGATACACCGTCTGACCGAGCTGGCCCAGATCAGAGGTTTCTGAGCATTGCTTAATTGGTTTATTTTAATGAAAGATGGTGAGATAAATTTCACGTGGCTCTTTATCGGGGGAGCGGCCAGTGGTGGGAGACAGAAATCAGGATGTGGGTTAAGCCAACCCTTCGAGGGCAGGCTGGGGGGGGAAATGCAGCCCCTTCCCCAGGAAAAGCCTGGTCATCATGGAAAGCCAGAGTTTGCTTTGGTTTGGTCTCTCCTGCAAGGCTGGTCTGCAGAAGGCACGTGGTTGAGGGTCACCAGACGTGAAGCCCACTGAGACTGAGGGAAGAAATCATGGCTCAGCCTCAGTCTTCACCTCCGGCCGCGGCACTTTCCCGAAGGTCACGGGTGCAGGACCTGGAGGGGAGCGGTTACGTGCCCTTGCCATGCTGCAGATGGCAGGGAAGGGATGGGATGGAAGAGTGTCATTTGCTTGTCAGGTGTTTTTGTCTCTTAAGATCAAAAGTGGGAAAAGCACCAAGCAAGTGGGGAAGGTGCCGCCAAGCACAGGAGCCAGCTGTAGAGGGACTCTGGCCTGCCTCTTTTCTGGAGTTAGGAAGCATGTAATTTGCCAGTGGCCAAATTCTCAACCCTTCCTCTGCTTCCCCTCCTTGGCTTTGCAGGACCTGTGGTCCCACTCCTGTGCATCCATGGAATTTCTCAGGTGGCCTCAGGTAGTTGCAGAGACGGTGCTGGAGTGGAAAAGCCCCTAGCGTATCCCATCCTCCTACCCCAGCACTGCAGCGAAGGGCAGGAAAGCAAGGCTCTGCAGATCCTGCAGCAGGCTCTGCTAAGAAACAGGGGCCTCCAAAGCATCCCCTGCCATGGTGGTGGCCATGGAAGGGTTGCTACACCAGCCTGAGCTGCTGGGGAGGACACCATCAATATTAGACCTAGGTCAGGTGTATTTTTCATGTCCAGGAACAGGCCTGAGTGTGTGTGTGCATGGTAAGACAGGGCAGAGCACCAAGGATCCTCCACCTCTTGGCCTTGGACCCTCCAAATTGAGCTTAATTTTCTGGATACTCAGATCTCTCCAGGGATCCTATCTCCAGGAAACCCAGCCTGGTACCAGTGAGGTTTGCAGCTGGCCCCCACAGCAGCTGTCTGCATCACCACACTCTGGAAGAAGCTCCCAGACACTCGTCCAGAGAACATCAGGAAAGCAGCTAAGTCTTGGTAGTCCTGTACCCTTTGCAAGCCCCTCTCTGTCGTCCCCCCCCCCAGGAGCTTGGTAGAGTGTCCAATTCTGCCTGTTAAGTCATTTCAGGGGAGGAGCACCCAGAGGGGCAGGGAATTTGCATGGCAAATCCCCAGCCCAGAAACACCGTGGCTGCCAGATGCCATCAGAGATGCCCAAAGCCAGGGGTTTAGGCAGCTAGGAAAGCTGAAAAGGAAGTACCCAAGGGTGCAGGACCACTCTGCCAGGTCATGGGAGACCTTGCAAGGCTGTAGGGTCCACTGCAGCACACAGAGAAAACGCGTGCCCTAACAGGGAGCTCAGCCAGGACAGAGTTTATTCATTTATTTTGTATTTGCCATCATGTCCCTGTGTTGGACATGCTTGCCGGTGCTGGCAGGGCTCCTCCCTGCTTGCTGCCAGAGGAGCTCCGCTGACCATACAGCTGATGTCCTTACAGACCAGTGATGCCATCAGCTCACACCTGCCTGGTGTGAGCCGGAAAGTGGTCCTTTATTTCCAGTTAATCAAACAATGGTTCCTCCCCCAAAGGTGCCTAACAAGCAGCATCCCCATATCCGTGACCACGTCCATGCTTTCTTCCCTGACTTTATCCGAGCGCACGAAGCTGCTGCCTCCTGCCATGGGAAAGGCAGCTCCTTCCCCTAAACAGACTTTAATTAGTCTGACTGCCTGCCAACAGCTATTCTGGTGACACCCATGTTCCAATTAAGTCTTGATTTCACCCCAAATGTACAGAACCCAGGCACGGCTTGTCCCTGGCTGGCAGTGTAGAGAAACGCTGGACATGGTGCTGGCAGAGCTCAAAGGCCATGTTCAGCCTGGGAAACTGGGGGACAAATGCCCTCTTGGCCAGCACTGGAGTGGTATCACCGATCATTGCAGATGATGCAAAGGGATAATTTGGGATATAGGGAAAACGGCCCATGCAGTGAAGTTGGGAGCCCATGGAAGCGTCCGTGGAGCAGGAGCAGCCATCTGAGGCAGAGCAACCTGCCAGCCCTGCCTGTGCGGAGCAGCTCGCCCCATGCCCGGGGCACAGATGGATTCCCGGGTGTGTCTCGCAGCCCCGTGGCTCCCGTTGAGGGCTGCAATTTCATCGCCACTAACTTTATTAAGAGTCACCTTGGGTGGGATGCAGACGTGGAGCTGAATCACACCCTCCCAGCTGGTCCTCTCTGCACAGGGAGTCTAGACGGCTGGCTGATGTGGAGACATCTCCTCTCCGAGATACCTGCATGAGGTCTGGGGTGCTCGCCACATCAAAGGGCCCCATAGCTACTAAAGTGAGGTTATAATTAAGCCACCCCCAGGCAAGAGAGTCTCTCCCAGGGCCGGCCGCTCTCCCTCCATGGCTCTACCACTCGGAGTAGTGTCCTCTGCCACCATCCTGGGAGGCTCTGGTGGCTGTAGTACTGGCCCCTGTCCCACAGCTCGGGCCTGCTTCGTGCTGACCCTGGTCTAAAAACCAGAAAGCAACACCTTCGTCTGCAAGCCGGTCACATTCCGCTGCCAGTTTCTTGGCTCCCTTGCACACGAGGAGAGGAGCCCAGTGCGAGGACAGGGACACAGATGGGTCAGGAGCTCCTTATACCTGTTTTGCCGCCAGATTGCCCCAGAAGCCAATGGACAGTCTGGGCTACCACAGACTCCGGGAAGGGTTGTCCGGAAGGGCAGAAGGAAGCTGAAGCCCTGGAAATCCTTGCAAACACCGCCGCAGCCTGCCAGCAACTCACACTATAGGTGACCAAGCATTGCAATGCAGCAGGTTGCAATTTTCACTTCAGAGAAAGCCCAGGAAAGCAGCCATTTAATTAACCAGAGGAACCTGCTTCACGTCACTTCTTGCTGTAAAGTGCATTGAAGTCTCATCTTTAGCTACGCAAAAGGCCCCAAGAAACCCAATGCCTTGCAGGTGGGAGATGCTGGATAATGTTTTCCCCTTTTTAGTGGGGTTTTGTGCAGCTGGACCATTTCACAGACCCAGCCGGTGACCACAAAAAAAGAGAAAATCGGCACAAACAAGAAGGACATAAGCTCTGGTGGACAGGGGAAGAGGAGCCAACCACTGATCTTACCTGCCAGCACCAGGAGGGCCAGGTGTAATGTTGCCTTAACAAAAGCAGGGACACGCTCCTCAACTCGCCGTTGAAACCTAAGCCCTATAGAGCGTCAATAAAGCCCACATTAAAGGATTAAAAACTGGCAAGGAGATCCCAGGAGGCAATTGTCTACCAAAAAGCCTCCATGAAGTGAAGCGTTGCTCCTAGGGGGTTTCACCGGGCCAGGCACTGAGCCAGCTGCCAGTCAGCCTTTTCACCCGTAATCCGGAGATCCCTGCAAAATCACCACCGGGAAATGGTGTGCAGCATCCCCCGTGCGTGTGGAAGAGCGCACCCAAACCAGCAGGAGGATTTTTTTGTAGGGAGCTTAAAAATAATAAAAATTTTAAGAAAAGAATGCATTACAAGGGGGTTCACTCCTCCATCCAGTCAGCTGCTCAGATGAATAACCCCGAAAAGGGGGTCATTTGGTAGGGTGACAGTCCCTCTCCGTACACAACATCGACTGGCTGAGCCTTAAGCGACTTGTCCAGCATCACCCCAAAGCTGGAAGTCAAACTCAGTGGTCCCAGCACATCACACCATATCCTCCCAGCACAGCCCTCCTGCCTCAGGGATAAAAACCTCTCCGCCAAGACAATGCCCATTCCAAAATGCAGGGCTGGCTGCTCAGGCTGTCATTAATCTTCACGCAAGGAAAATCCCTGTTATTGACTGGCCCTCCCCAAGCAGACACATCAAGATGCACCAGGCAGACTTTTTCTGCAGAGCAATCAAAGCCATCCTGCTGGCCCTGTGCAGCCCTGATGGCTTCATGGTCATCTTCTCTTCCCACCATGTCGTTCACTCTCTGGATTGCCTTGGAACTGACTTTCTATTTTCGATGAGAACAGTTTTTGCTTTGTTGTTTCTTTTTTCTATCAGCTGTTAAACCCAAAGTCTGTTGCGAACACAATTTGGGTGCACACTCACAGCTACACAATGGCCTCATTTCCCAACAGAAGCAACTGGGGAAGGCTTACCTGGGAAGCATACTGGGATAAAAAAAGAACACCCCTTTCAAATGTGGAAACGTAACTTAAAGGTGAGTAAGGATTTAAGGTTAGTAATATGCAAGGAGCAAGCCAATGCAAAATTACTTTTATGATTCACTCTGTCTCCAACCTGGTCTAGAAGTCGTTGCAGACTTTGACTCAGATGATCAGTGACATTGAGATGAGAGGGACAGTACAGGCATAAAGATAATATAAGGTGCAGTGGCATGATTTTATAGGCTAATTTATATTAGCCCCTGCCCAGCCACAGTTCACCCATGGTTTTCTGTGTTCTTCCCACTGGGTACAGTTGGGCTGAAGGGGGTGGACTGGAAGAGAGGACAAGAGCTGGTCATCAACATGTGCCCTTATCCGGGAGAACGAGGGGCCGAGGGACAGCAGCACAGGGTGACCAGGAGAACAGCTGTTAGGATGCTTTTCTCACAGAGCCATTGCCCTTCCTCCCACGGCTTTTGCAGATTTGCTCCTCATATAGCAACACTGGTTTGAATTTGAGGCAAGAGAAATTACCCAACCTCACTGCCCTGAGCAGTTCCAGGGCAATGGGCAAATGCAGGAACTTGTCAGTGCTGCAGCTGATTTGCAGATTATTTATTTGCTTATTAGATCACATTTGGCTAATAGTTTCTGTGATGCTCCACGGTACAAGCTAATAAATCTTCCCTGGTGACCCACCAGCATCTTGCTTGATGGCCAGCTTGAAGGCATCCCTAATTAAACCAGTTTTGCCTTCCTAATAGAGCCCTAGAAGTGAGCCAGCAGAGCAGGAGGCATTTACCTAGCTGCCACCCTTTGATGACAGGAGTGGAGGTGAGGAGGAGGAGGCTGGCCTGCCCGGTGCCGTGCCATGAGTCTCATCACAGCCCCGACCCGCTGAGACCTCCTGCGGTGCCTGAGCTCGTGTCAGCGCGGGCAGGCGTGCTGCGTGACTGTGGGCACGAGTCCTTCAACGGCTGCTCCTCTCCCACCACCTCTCCTTGCATGGGATGGGGCAGCTGGGGGCAGGTGGAAAGGGCTCTCAAGGCAAGCGGGGGATGGTGGGAGCCTTGCACACAAGGTCCCTGCAGTATTTTCCCAGGGGAAATGCTTTGTGTCTGCTCTGCGGGGACCCTGTAGCCTCTGCTTGACTCTGAGCCATTGCACCAATGGAGCACCCATCGACCTGGCTGCCCAGGAAAGCCTGCCCACCTCCGATGCATCGGGTACCCTCTTCCCATCCCAGCTTTTCCCCGCTTACAGCACCACCGATGGGCTCTTCTCCAGGGGCCTGATGTCCCTCCCAAAATCCTGCTCTTCCCATCCCCCCAAGACCTGCGCTTTGTCTTGTCTTGCCCCATCGAGGCACTCACCCCTCTGGCGTGGGGATTGCCTCTTCCTGACACAGCTCAAGCATTGCAAAAATGCGTCCCAGCTGGCTGGAGCTGAGCGAGCAGCACGCTACAGGCAGGCATCCCGAATCTGCCCCTTTTCCAGCCTGGGCCAACAGCCCCATCCCACCATCCCTCGCCCTTCCTCGCCTGCCTCTTCCTCACTCCTCTCCCCCGCCTGTGAAACACAAAGTCTTTGTCTGCTCCCCCTGTTCGGAGGAGCACGAACGGCTTGAACTTTCCCTGAGTGAGTTTTTCCCCGCCAGCAGGACTGTGTGCTGTGCCGATGCCAGGTATTAACTAAGAGGATGACTCAACGAACCAGTTCAGACCAAGCAAGAACAACCCTTCACTTTTCTTCCAAGACTCCAGCTCAGCCCAGCACAGGCTGTTCTGGAGCATCAGAAAAGTTTAGTTAACTTGAAATATGACTTTTTAAACAGCTCATTACATCTCCCCTCCTTTGGGTTGCAGCTGGTATGGGGGGATGATGGAAATGCAATCAAGGAGATTATTCCAAGGTAGTTTTTCCCTAAATTTTTCTGTCTGGTTTTGAGGTTTCCCTGTGAGATCTTGGCATGTATTTCACAGAAGAGATGTACCACATGGCATGTACTATGAGAAGTGGCACATGCCACGGGCTGGAGATGGAGGGCTTCAGGAAGGATGAGCTCCCCAGTTTGTGTTTGTCCAGGAGATCATCAGAGACTCATGAGAACCCCAGCATCCTGAGAGCTCCAGCAGCCTCTGCCAGATGGCTCTGGTTTGTGACGGGGCAAAAGCACGTGGCACAGAGGGACCCATCCTGCTCACAGTGGCTCCAGCTGTGACGGGGAGCAGAGGCAGCACTGAAGGTTTCAGCTTGGGAAAGCTGCAACACTGAAATGGGCTGATACAGGCAGTAGTTAAAAAGAAAAAAAACCAAACAAACTAGAAAAGACTATAAAATGCCAAGCAGCATGTGGTCTGGGAAACACAGCTGGGCAGGGCCGTGCTGGAGGCTGGAGCTGCTCTTTGGGAATCGAAGCTGCCATTTCCATGGAAAGTATCATTAATGCTGTGTTTTTCTCTGCTGCTCCAGAGCCGCTTCCAAGGCCAAGGGCCCCGGCGCTGCCAGGAGCCCACCCGTAACAACCCGCACTGCTTGGGGTCGCATCAGCAGCCCTGGCTGATCGGACACCACAGGAACTGGAGGGGCAACCTCCAATTTTCGTGTTGCAGCCTCTCCTCTGGCTGGTGGTGGGGTCAGAGCTGCCGGCGTGCTCGCTCCCATGGGCACTGCCCTGCGCATCCCGGCCGAGCCACCTCTGCTGCTGGTGGCCCTGCAATGTCCAAGTCACTGCAGGGTAATAATGCATCCAAGAGACATCGTCTCCCTTTGCTTTCTTGTGGATGATGTGGATGAGGAGAAGGAGGCAAGAGAGGAGCATGGGGTGTAAAGCAGCAGTGCCCAAGTGTGGGGCAGAAAATCTTCCGTGGGTTTGGGAGTGTCAAGCGAGGACAAGGGGTTGATCTGTGCATGCCAACACACTGGAGGTTTGTCCTGCCCGTGGCTCACTGGCATTTGGAGAGAAGAAAGCCAGAAGGCCTTTAATGGCAACATAACATCTACGCCCAGCTCCACCAGGAGAAATCCTGCAATCAACCGGGACTGTCCCAGCAGAGAAAGGAGCAAGACCAGTTCAGGAGGATTGCACCAGACTGGGCAGTGACCTGCAAACGCAGCCCAGGGAGAACAACTTCAAAGCGATGTGGAGGTGGGAAACCAGCTCCCCCCACATCTGCAATGGGCTCCAGAGTGAGGAGGTGCCTGGAGAGGGGCTCTGCAAACTGCGTCCCGTGGCCAAGCGGAGGGCGAGGAGCACACAACACGTCGGGATGTCCGCAGCCCCTGCGGAGCCCAAGCAGGGCCGTGCCCCCGGCATCACAGTTAGCCCGCCGGCAGCCTGTGCTCTGCACTGCCCATCTTATCTTCATCCAGCGAACAGATGGGCTGGGAATTGTTTGCCCTGTATTATTCCATGGGGACGGACAATTTCTGTGCAGCGTTACCTGAGCTGTCGCAATTCCAGCCCGACGGTTTTGTTTTCTTCTGTAATACCTGCCAAGCGTGGCAGACACCTGCTTTCAGCTTGGAAGGAAAATCAAGGTGTTGCCTTCATTTCTCCCCAAAAATCCCCCCCGGGCTTTCCGGTGAGCTGACCCATGACCGAACACACAATATCTCCACGATGGGAGGCACGCCATGGCCATGCTCATCTCTAAAGTGCCAGGTAGAGCAGGGCTGGTGCATGATGAACATTCGGCGAGAGGGATGTGCAGTGGGAAGGTGCCTCGTGCCCCAAGCAGAGCAGTGGGACAGGGATGAGCTGCAGGTTTGCAATGGGAGGGGGCCCGGGAGCAGCAGAGCTGCTCTATGCAGAGAACTAAGCGCGGCCAGGGTGGGAGGCAAGGTTTCCCAGTGTCGAAACATTTCGTTTGGATGTTTTTCTACATGAAGCTTTCTGTTTCCAAACAACCAGTGCTTTCTGTTCAGCAGCTGACCTCAGTGGGAAGAAAAATTGCTACACAAAAGGGACAGCGAGCCTGATGCCAGAAGCATAAACTCGGCGCTGATCCCACGAGCAGTTCTGGGTGGGACCAGACAAGGCATTTTTCAGAGCTTTTCTTAAGAAGAATGAAATAAAAAGCCCTCAAAAATCTGATTTTTTTTGAGAACTCTAAAGCACAGTTGGTTTGGACCCCCCAAGCCAGCACCCTCCCAGTTTTCTGGTTTGGCCCCTACACCAAAACCATCCATATCTGCCCCGTTACTTCATCTTCTCTGAGATCCTTTTGCTCATTCACGTTAATAGAAAAACAACACCCCAATTAATAAACCCTGCAAGAGTCATGGAAGTCCTGAGTGCCTCATCAACCCTCAGAGCACTAATCTGGTTTTATTCCTCTTTCTGCATTATTGCCTCCTTTACTTGGCTTTGGAGATTGTTGCAATTTATATTCATGTTTTTATTAATTGCAGAGAGCTCATTCACCTGTTCGGCACAAAGCACTGGCTGTTTGGCCCCTCTGCCCACGCAGGGCTCCCGGACACGTGTCCTTCACAAGGCCACGTACCTGTTGGTCATGCACAGCTGAAGGACCCCAATGGATCTTAACTGCATTAAAAATAAATGTGCTGCCCAGGGGAGCAATAGCATTTTGGTGACTGCTGATGGACCTTCCCAGTAAGACTTTCTCCAGAAGGAGGAGATGTTTCCCAGAAGATGCTTCACAATTTTGACCCGTGAGCAGTTGGCTCGGGGTGAATCGCCACGTTTTGCTCTCCAGGGAAGGCACATCGGTGGTGGGAGAGACCCAAGATGTGATGGCTGTGAGCAGGTTTCCCATTACGATGGCCAAAGAAACCGAGCCATGGTTTGGCAAATTGCCCACTCAAAATGTCTCAAAGAGAGTTTTGGACTAGCTAAAAAGTCCCATTTCTGCATGTTCTAAAGAAAAACTTGTCAGGCTTTTTTTTTTTTTTTTTTTCAAGGCAGGGCAATTGTTTCACTCCAACACTTCACTCAATTAATTTTAAAATATGCTTAAGAGGAGAAAGGAGAGAAGATGAAACCTGCACTGAAATTCTCCATAGTACTGGGCCTGTGCCAAAATACATCTGACCTAAGCCACCCATGAGATTTGCTTCCTGATCCCAGGCTGCCAGTTTTCCGAGAGATGCATGGACAAGCAAACCCCGAGTGGGAAGACCGCTGCAATTCAGGGGTGGCAGCAGGATCAGCCCATCGGGTTGTCTGCAGGCTTCTGTTTGGGGGTTTAACTGCTGGTTTGGGCATTCAGCTGCAGCATCCATCATTTTGGATGCTCCAGTGAGCATCCTTCATTGTAGCCCACTGCTTGGCATGGCTGGGGTCTTCAACCCCCTTCCAAGCACATCCCTGGAGCCCAAAAATTGACATCTAATAAGGTCACTGCTCACACTGGCAACCTGTCCAAAAGTCCAGATGTGGCAGACAGGGGTGCACTTGTGGGATTTCCAAGAAAATGCCAGTTAGGTGCTTTTTTGCCCTCTGGGTGCTTCAGGACCCCGGCCTGAAGTGCGTGTTGTTGTGCCCAGGACTGGGCATCTCTGATTTTCCCTGGCTGCCAGCATGCTCTGTTAAGACCGCACTTCATTTGTGGTGCTTTGCAGGACCCTGTGAAGGTATAAATCACTGCATCCCCCCCTAGGTATCAATGCTATTACTTGAAGGAGTTAAAAATGCCTGCAGAGCTCTCTAAGGCTCTTTAATTACAAGAAATAAAGGAAAGCCTTGGCAGGGTTGGATGCTGTTCAGCACCGATGAACCAGCGTGTTGCTCCAGCAAGAAATGATCTCGTTATGGTCTCCCCTAACGAACTGTCTCCCAGGAGCCAGCCAAGCTGCCTCAGAGCCGAACAGTAAAATGCAGGATGTGTTGTTCAGCCATAATCCACGAGCAAAATGCTTTATTTTCATAAAATGTTGAGAGGCAGCCAGACCTAAGTCGATGCAAGAGGGAGAAGGTGAAGCCCCTTGGGCTGCCCCAAGCCACTGCAGCCTCCCAGGGCTGGGAGCAGTGGGGTGATGGGCATACACAAGCGTAACATCCAGGCACTTTCTGAGCCTGGCTGTTTTCTTGGTCCCAGCAACATCCCATTGCCATGAGCTGCATGGCCCCATGGTACAGTGAGTGCAAAATTATTCCCTTTGGCATGACTGGGGTTGCAAGCTGCTGTCTTTGGTTCTCCTGTGTGTTCCCCGGTGGGGACATTAAAGGATGCTCTTGCTCTCAGGAAGCACAGCCGGGCTGGATCAGTCATGTCAGCTGGCAATGGCACTTGCTTGGACTTTATTTCTGACTCCAGGCGCTAAATCCCAGACTCCCATCCCAGGCTGGGAAAGCAAGAGCAAAAACGGGTGTCTGCAGGCAGCAACTTTGGGGCTGGTCTCAAAGTATTGGCTCAACTGTGTGCTTGTGTAAATTCTGGCTGGGTCTTCAAATCTGTACTTCAGTCACCCACATCCACCCAGCCCCTTCAGCCACCTGCCCCACCGAAATCCAGGGTCAGGTTCCCAAACAACCAAGGGTTTCCCAACCTTCCCCTTCCCTTCCCCAGGGTTACTTGCAGGGCTGAGGAACCAGCACCAGCTTTTTGTCTGGAGGAAAACTCTGGGAGAGGAAAAGACACAGGGAAAAGCATCACTTGCAAGAGAGGATTTGCTTGGGTCGGCCTCTAGTAGGAGCCTGTTTAATTCAGCATCATTTGCACGGATGAGCCGTTGCAGGTGGAGAGGTTTTCTCCATCCCTTGGATGCTCTGCTGTAGGGCGTTCGGAGCTGCTGCCTGCCAGGATTGCTAGGAGTGTGCTCCACGTTGGCAAACTTGTTTTAAAAACATTTTGAAATTTCCCAGGAAACAAATTTCCAAAGAGGAACTGGTCATTGGGATGGATCTGGATCTTTTATTCCAGCTCTGATTAAAAAAAGATAACTCGTCTTGTCATGGAGAGGAAAGTTTGTCTCTAAAGGAAAAGTCAAAACATACCTTTGCAGGAGGGTCAGCCATGGTCCTGCAAAACACCTCAGTCTTGATGAAACTGCAGCGAGCCAACCATCCGGTACCAGGACCTCGCTGATCCGAAGGTGTGCTGGCAGATTACCCCAATTCCCCAAAGTTTACCTTGGCTCCAGAAGACCCTTCCAAGCAATTCATGTGTTTCTGAGCTGACATTTAAAATGTTGGGAGGTTCTGGCTGGCTACGGAGTTCTTCTCTAATTACGTTCCAGTGCGTTGCTTGTCATGAACTCGTTAATAGCCTGATCCAGTGTGGGTAGATTGCAAGAGTCATATTTTGTCCGCAAACACTTGTGTTTTGGACCTCCTCCTTGTCGGAGACTTACCCCAGGAGGACTTTGAACAAGAGGGACTTTTTCCAGTTTTTAGGAGTTGCAATGACTTCATCATGTTTTGTCAGTGCAGATCAGAAGTTTAATGGCAAAAAAAGTATTAATCCAGAGATTAGGTTTGCAGGGAATGTGAAAAAGCAGTGATCTGCAAAAAACAAGGTATAAAAAGACACAAGAATATCAGTTCAATACCACAAGCATAAAAAACCCCCAACTCACAAACAAAAAAACCACTCCAGAAAATGTGAAGAATTCCCACTGCTATTCACAGGAAGTGTGTTATGCTTTTTTTTTTTTTTTTTTTGGTCTTTTTAGGACTAATATTTTGATTTTAAAACTGCTGCCTGAGAACAAGTCAGCCTACTCCATGCCCAAGAGCAATCAGCTGGTCTTTGGACATGATCCCTTTGAATGAACCAGTGACTGGGTTTTGGGAACTGCCAAACCCCCTTGGCTCCGCTGGGCTCCCCCCACCCACGGGTGCAAGGCAGGAGAGAGTTGGCAACACAGTGGGTTGTATCTGCAACAGAGTGAGATGCATCCAGGTGATGATTTGGGCTGGAAAATCAGGATTTGCAGAGTTTGCTCGCAACGCACAGAAACAATCGCCCGTCTCAGACCAGTGTGTGGGGCTTTCATCCCAGCTATCAGCAAAGTGGGGTTTAACGATGCTGTTGCTTCTGCTCCGGCTGGAGACTACACAAACAGCCTCAGAAAGCTACCAGAAGTCAACAGGGGCTGTGCAATGCTAAGCTTAGCCCAAAAAGGAGTTGCTTTGCTGCTGCCTCTTAATTACGATGCTCCTGAGTGACAGCAGAGGAGGAGCAAAGACCGCTTTTTTCTCCCCAGTCATCTCTGTGCCATCTATCTCCCAACAGTTCGTTTTAATTATGCAATTATAGTGTGTACAAAGCTTTCTGTGAGCTTTAGTGGATAATTAAAACAGATGGTGAGCTTAATGGGACCAACTCCTTTTTCTTCTTTTAATTAATGCGTTAACAGTTTATGGGCCAGCCTGTGGAAATCTGTTATTCAGCAGCTCTGTGGGTCTACAAGCCCTCCTCATGTATCCAGTCCTGCCACACGCATAGATACACACCCGTGGAGATGCTGTCCTGAACATGGCAGTGATCTCCAGCAGGTCTCCACACACCTCATGTGTCACCTCCGTGGTGTAGTTTACCTCACTGGTAAGACAAAAGCACCCTCGAGGCGATGCTGGAAGGATGCAGGTCTTCCAGGCATGCACTGACCTCTTGCAGGAGTAGGACACCCAAGCATCTCTGAAGACAATGTTCATCTCAAACCTCTGCTGGAAGCAATGGGGGAGGAAGAGTGGGAGGAAGAGGAGGAGGCAGATGTGGGTCGCGCACACAGATGAGTCCTAGAGCATACTCCCCTCCCACCTCAAATGCGTGGGCAGAAAGGGGGATGCAAAATGCTCTTGGGGTTCAAGGTGTGGGGACCAGCAATGCTCAAGGAGCAGCAAAGGAGCTCAGCAAGCCGGTAGCAAGGTGCAGATCCTCCAAGATGGAAAAGCAGGGAGGGGATGAGGCAGGATAGGTTTTGCCAGAGGCTGAAACAACGCACCAGCATCCTAATAGCATTTCATGACAGATGGACGACAGCAGCCTCCAACGTGATGCCAGGCGCTTTCAACACATGGTGAGAGTCTTCCAAGGCCAAGCAAAGCTGCAAATCTCACATTTCCTGGAGGAGCTACCGCACCAGCAAGTGCCAGGTGTCAGGATGGACATGGAGCAGGATGGGAGCAGATGGGACCCCGAAACTGAGGTTATACTAAGAAGGGAAGCTCAGGGACAGGGAGGGCAGGCTGCACGGTGCAGGGAAGGTGAGAAGAGCAGGGCAAGGATGGACATTTCTGAAGGAGCCTTCTATTTGCCCAAGGTGCCTTGAAACTGCAAGATGAGGCAACAGCAAGCTGTGACACCTCAGTGGCTTTGGGAAGGAGGGACTGTGCCTGGTCTCTGCCGACACAGGATCAGGCAGGCATCAACTGATGCCAGCGGGAGCCCTGTTCACAGCACCCAAAAGAAGGTGGGTCCCCAACCAGCGTGTATGTAACTTGCTGAGCTCCCCACCACAGGACGCTGAGGATGCCAGTGGTTACATGGGTTCAAGAGGATACTGGAGAAGTTCATGGGATAGAAATCCACTGATTTGCTAAATTCACAGAAGCCCCTTCAGGAAGCCCTTGAGATGGCCATGTAAGATTAAGTAGCTATTGCTGAATGGCTCTCACGAGCTTTTGGCAGTGGGACAGGACGGGCTGGGAAGATTAACTTCAGCAGGGCAATGCACTGTTTCTGCAGGCAAAAGTGCAAAGCCTAAGAGGAACGAGCATGTGGAGGGCTGCTTCCAAGCCTGTGGGTTGCTGGCAGGCCTGTTACAGAAGTGGCTAGCCTGATGAACTGATAATTTTTTTTGTAAACTGGCCCTGGTTATGGTAACAAACAAGGCATGGGGCATAACTGGAGGGGAATCCCATTCAGCCCACTATTGGATTGGGGATAAATCACAACCAAGGCACTGCCTGTGCCTTGGACTCGGTTGGGCCTCTTTGATTATCTCCTTGAAAGAACAGCGGTTTCATGGGAATGATCCCCAAGCAAAAAAGGGCTACTTGATGCCATTTAGCAAGAAAACATCCCTACAGAGGTCTGCTTTGCCCAAGCCCTGATGGTCTCCCAGATGGTGGGGTGCTGAGCCACCATCCCTGCTGCGGGGAAGGGGCCATCTCTCACCCACCAGGCAGCACACAAAGCTCTTGCTGCCAAATGCACAGCTGGAGGATGAGCACAGCTGGTCCGAGTAAGCTGGCAAGCTGAAATAATAATTCCCCAGTCAAGGGGAAAAACAACGTATGTTATTTCTGAGAGCACTGGAGTGTTGTCTGGTTTTGATCTCATGCTTTTTATCGCAGACAGGACTGCAAAGCGGGTCTGCAACCTCACAGAAGGACGCAGAGGTGCAAGGTGCTGTGCAAAATTAAGGATGAGCCCAGTTCAAAGATGTGTCCTCCATGCACAGAAGGCAGATGAGGCCGGAGGGGATGGGGACGCACATTTCTGCTGCAGGCTGGTGTGGGCTTCTCCACACATCTGCAGCCCAGCTGTTGGGCTATGGCTTGGCATTGCTGAGCTTTTCCAGCCCTCTCTTTAAAGTGACGTTGAAAAATGTTAATGGCAGGGAGAGGGGCACCTTGGTGAGGAAAAGCACGGCTCAGCAGCCGCATCCCAGTACTGGAAGCAGCTCTGCGTGGCACTGGAGGCATTTGGAGGTTGGGGGAATGGACTTAGAGGAAACCATCCAACCCTTTCCAGGCCAGACCACAGGGATGTACTCACCCATGCCAAGCATGCTGTCCCCAGCGAGGGTCACACAGTTGGGCCAATATTAATCACCTTGTGATAAGCCCTGTCCCCTGTCCGGGCTTCCCTGGCTCCCCTCGTGCCCCTCTCCGGCCACAGCTTGCTGGAGGACACATGCTTCCCAGCCCTTCCATTGCATAAGGAGCTCGTTGCTACAACAGAAATTGCAAAAAAACCCATGGAAACTGCTTGTCTCAGCCAAACCCGAACTTAACTGTATACACAGCATAAAATTTAGTTGCTTTAAACTTGCATTTTTTGGCTCAACTCTCCTGGCCACATCCTGAGCCCAACTGGATTGAATTACTGAGCACAAAATAAATTCCATCTGAGTGGGCTGCAGCCCTTTTCTCCCCAAACAAAGGCTGAGGTGTTTGCTTTGCTTTTTTTTTTTTTTTTTTTAATTGTCTTCTGGAAGAAAACGAGCTAATATTGTCCATGTGGAGGACGAGAGGCCAGCGCACTGGGGAGAACCATGTTAGCCATGATTTCCCTGACATCAGCCACCTTCCCTGCAGCTCCACGCCAGGGACCGAAGGCAAGCAGAGCCAGAGCAGAGCACACCACGCCATCATGTCTGGATCAGCACCAAGGGCCACGATGCTACTGCCTCCAGCATCCTTCTGACAGATGTCATCTGATGCGACAGTGCCACTTCCCTTTGCCCCGGGACTCCCTCGCCTCCTTCGGAGCAGGGACCACGCGCCAGGCGCTTCGCAAAGACAGAGGGATGGAGAACTCCAGGTCTTTGGGAGGGTGGGTATCAGGGGGCAGGGCTGCCTGTGGGCGTTCTTTTGTCCCTAATATTGGGCAGGAGAG
Source organism: Pandion haliaetus (assembly GCA_013401275.1). Taxonomy (NCBI): domain Eukaryota; kingdom Metazoa; phylum Chordata; class Aves; order Accipitriformes; family Pandionidae; genus Pandion; species Pandion haliaetus. Next base: position 27,880 of record VYZV01014338.1, on the reverse strand, counting down.
TGAGGAGGCAGGAGGAGGGAGAGGGAAGAAGGAGCAGAACGTGGTGGCAGAAGAACTGGAAGGGAGCTGCAAACACCCACCAAGCACCAGCATCCTCTTCTAGCTGGGGGGGGACGACGACGGACTCTGACACACACACACACCCCCCA
>VYZV01014338.1:3756-27711 GCA_013401275.1 Pandion haliaetus | reverse complement strand
TGCCCCCAGCAGCACCAGCTCTGACAAATCCCAGGGGTGTCGTGGTGGGGCAGGAGCAGTTTGCCTGGGCAGGCGGCACGCCTGGGCTCCAGGAGACCACCAGAGTATGGGTGGGCTGAGGGGGGGGTGTCCATCTGTGCAAACAAGGCATCATGTACCCCAGATGCATCCCGCTGATCTGCAGCTCCAAATTCAAACCAAGGGGGGTTCAGCAGCTAGACCCCCGCCACCATACCCAGCTCTCACTGGTGTGGGGCAAACACAGAGGAAGAAGGCAGAGAGAAACCCCTGTGGCCCCTCACCTCTGCCTCCAGCCTGTAACTGCCACGGAAGGCATCTCTGCGTGTACGCGTGGGAAGCGGCTCAGCCGGCTCTGCCTGTCCCTGCCCTCCTGCCGGCTGCACCTCACCTGTCCCGGCAGCCGCTCCACCCCAGAGCCGACGTTCCCCAGCCCCATGGCACTGGAAGGGGTTTAGACCTCTGGCTTGTGTATGCCTGCAGACCCACTCCGTGGTCACCTCCATGGAGGACATCTCTGCAGGTCTCATCCCAAGAGGCCACAAGAGCCCCTCGTCCACGCTTAAATAAGCCCACCAGGAAGGCTGACCTCAAAACAAACCTTAATGAGAGGGTCCCCCAAAACATGCTTTCGATATTCCCCAGCTCTCGGCTCACAGCCCAGCTACACGCTGAGCAGCCCTGCAGAAGTGCTGTGGGAAAGGAGTTTCTGGGACGTTCTCCTTGATGAACCGTAATTTGCTCAGAGCAACCAAAATGCTTTGTAATTTGCCCAACTAATTCTCCGCTGGTGGCTCGTGCACCCTTAGAGAGTCTGGTCAAGGTGAAGGCTGCAGCTGGAAGGGAAAGCTGGAGCACGTGCCCCACTCCAGCCTGTACAATGGTTCCTCGAGGATATTTTGGCTTATTTATTGACTTTACTATTGCAGTTCTTTTTGGAGAAAAACAAAAAGCAGAACGGGGTTACCACTGACACCTTCGCTATGAGGTTTGTGCGTTGCATCGGTGTAGAACCCAGCTAAGGGCTGGGGCCGTGGCCACAATGGTTTGCTGTCACCCTACAGCTACCACCACTGCAGAGGGCTGTCACCGGCTCCTGTGCCAGCCCCTTCCCACAGGCTCCCCAGTGAGCTGGAAATAACGGGATGGCAGTCGAGGACATGGGGATGGTCTTCTGTGATTCATCACATCCTATTTTGCACACTGGGAGGGCAAGCATCTCCTCAACGATAGTCTTACCCAGAAGCGATCGATACCCTGGAGCAGAAACAGCCCTTCTGTTTGTGATGCCCTTCTTCAGGTGGGCTGAACCATCCAAACTCTCTTGCACGTCAAGGTGTAACATCCTTGGTGCTGGGGCTGAGCCACTTGCAGTGAATTCTTCCTCACACCTTCTCAAACTTCACATTTAATAATGATTCATATACACTCCATGGAGCTGTGGAGCAATAATTGCTCAGTTCCTTTATCGAAAACCACATCTAGCCGGGAAAGCGTGGCTCGGCCCTGGCTTTGATCTCAGCCCCCCACAAGTCCTGCACACCAATGCTCGCTGCATCGCATGCGCTGAGGCTGGGTCATGCTTCCCTGTCGTGCCATGGAGTACCTGTGATCAGCTCTCAGTGAGCTAACCCTCTTTTCCCAAATCATTGTACAGGAGCGACATCGCCATTTCCACAAAATGATGGTGGTGTGGCGATTTCCTGCAGCTGGGCTGCTCCAGCCCCTCCGCGATGAACAGGGATGGCTGAAGAGGATGTCTACGGGGGTTGGGGGGTGGGGGGGGAATGAAACAAAATAAAAAAATCACACAGGGCTCTCCCCTCCAGAACTATTGAGTCTGCTTCTTGAGACAAGCAGTTGCTCGGATAAGTGGAAACCTCTTTCTCAAACGTCACCAGAGATGTTATTACAGTAAATGTGTTTTTAAACAAGGATGAGAAAAACAAACAAAACCAAGACCCAGCCCTCCAGCTTGTAATGGAAAGCAGGAAAACAGCCTCTTGCTGTGGCCCGTGGCCACCCTCCCAGGCCCCCCCCTTGAGCCCACGCTCAGCTCTGGTGGGATGCAGCATGCCGCCAGTAACTCCAGCTCTCCCAGAAGACTTGCTGCCATGGGTCCCCACCCCAAAATCCACCGGCGCCTGTAGCAGGGCTCTGCTTGGCCCATGCCTGGTGTCCTGCAGGGCTGGCACAGGGTGAGTAGGCGGCTTGAGGCAAGCTCTGGTTTGGCAGTGGTATTGGTACATCATCCATGGGACCTTCTCAGCAGAGAAGGTTTCCAAAGAGATCAACCCAATCAAATGTCCACCGTTATCCCAACCTGAGCCAAATCCAACAGCTGGCTTAGCCTAAAATGTAAAGGTTCATCCTCACCTTCCCCAGGAGCATCCCACCCATTAGGAAACGGGCATTCACCTACAGGGAGAGATGGCCTGGGGTCTTCGCTGGCCCCACGACAGAGTTGTTGTCCTCAGTGCACGGCTTTTCTCCGGTCACAGCAGCTGACACAGCGTGAGGTCGGGATGCACCACGGGTGTCCGGGAGCTGGGAATCTACAGAGAAATCTTCTGCCAGACCCACAAGGAGGGAATGAGGGAGAAGCACAGCTGCAGACACATTATTTGCAGACAAAAGGCATGCAGGATCCGGCCTGACCCCTCATTACACACGTCTGAGGAGCGATGTGCATATTAAAATAATCCCTTCAAAGAGACTGGTGAGGAGAGAGCACTGAAGTATTGATGAGCCAAGCTGGCACAGGGATTGATCTTGATGCATTTGTGAATTTTATTAATAACTTTAGAGAGGGCACACAGCACCCCAGCAACACTGCACACAAACACGTCCCCCTCGCCGCTGCCCCACACCGGGCTGTGAGATCTCCCCATCCAAGAACGAGCCAGAGTTCCCCTCATCTGACCCCAGGCTGGCTCTGCCTCTCTAAGGCCCAGAGACTTGTCTTGCGCTCTTAGGGCCTTGCAAACTGAGGCACAAACAAGAAACAAGGGCAGAATTCAATGCTGTAGATAAATACCAATTAAAATCAGGAAAAAAAAAGGGGGGGGGGAGGGGCATGAAGCAGAACCTCAAACAAGATTTCAGCTCTGCCTCTTCTGGGCTTTTTCAAGCAATAGCATGGGAATCCCCCACATCCCCATCTTTACGTCTCCTCTCCATCCAGCCCAGGTCAACCTTTGCTCCTGCAGAGCATCTCAGCACCCACAACTCTGCTCTGCTCTGCTGCCCTATGCAATTCTCGCCCTGATATGGATCGGAGGATTTTCAGGACTGCTGTGAGACTTGCTGCGTCTTGTTTCCAGACTGGCTTGGCTCTGCTTTCCTCCCTAGGCTTTACAGGTAAATCAGATGGCTATCAACAAGGGCTTAAAATGACCCCCAGTCCTTCCTGCAGATAAGCCAGGGTCTGGTGGGGTGAGTGGTGTCCAGCCCGGCACCTCCCTGGCAGGAGCCTGAAACATCTGAGTTGCTCCTGGAGAAGACATAGGCTCCATGCAGGGTCTGCTTTCGCCTGCCTCCTCCTCACCCCCAGGCATTCCTGCCTGACTTATCTGCTAAATAGCTCAAGCCTTGGAGACATGTGGCATATCAGAAGAGCTGTGGGTCCCCAAGCAAGGTCTGTGGGCTTAGAAGGATGCCAGCCACCCCCCAAGACCACATGCAGGACCTGATCCAACACCACCAGAGATGCTCCTCACCCTGTTGACTGCAGCAAGTGCCAGCTCTCTGCACGGACAAATATTAATGAAGTCAGTGAAAACTTCATTGTCTGTAAAGAATTTATCCTCGCAAAACACCAGGAAGCCCAAACCATCCTGTTATGCCTGTTTTACGGGCAGAGAGAGAACACAGCTGAATGAATTCCCCGGGAGTCTGCAGTGGGATCTCCCCTCCCTGCACTCCTGCCTTCACCATCAACTCCTCTTTCTCAAAGCAAAGACTGCCCAGGACCTTGGGACCTCCCCCTCCCACATGTCTGGGAGTACAAGGAGGCAAAGAGAACAGGAGGAAAGAAAAAATATCAGTTATTTTCAGGATCACTTCAAAGACTGCATTGTCCTTTTCCCCCCCTCTTTTTTTCAAAGGCACATCTCCATCTCACTTGGTTCCTTTGGAGCAAAGCTCTGTCAGCAAAGCCATGCCCGGTCCCCGTGCAGAGGCACCTGCACCTCCATCACAGGGCACACCATGTCCTCCCCCAGCTCCTCCCAAAGCTGCAGCCTCCCCAGTTAGCAGAGCGCTCAGTCTCCGTTCAGCTCCTTTACTCAACCTCTGACCCAAGCACTTGTAAATCCTGCAAATGCCCGTGGTGAGCAACCAGAGCGGTGTCATCTGGGACCGGTCTGACTCACCGCTAATGGACCCAAAACAGGGGGGACAACCTAAAATCATGGGGTAGCAGTGATTTACAGCCCGGCTTTCTGACTGCTGCTACCCACCAGCCCCAAGGTGACACTGCCTACGGAGGAAGAAAATTTATAGGGCCAAAGCTCTTTCCTCCCACACCTCCACTCTCCTGGGGGTGACACAGAGCTGTGTTCACACGGTGGCCAGCCCCCCAGCCAGCCAGCAAGCTGGAGGGCATCCTGAAAAAGCATCCCCCACGCACAGTACACATCACTCTCAAACTGGGAATAGAGGGGTACTGTGTCTTGGGCTGCGTGGGAAGGGCGGCCCTTCCTCCTCTTCCTCCCCATTTATCCATCATTTCCAAGACAATTTCTCCAGGGCTGGTAGCAGTCCCTTCTAGCTAATTATCCTCAGACTTTGAAAATTGCCCAAAAAGCCTGACAACGCCAAACTTGTGGGTGAGGAACCTGCAGCAGCTGGCCTGGCTGCAGCACATTGGACACTGACCCGCCAGACCATACCTCCTGCCCCGGAGGCACCTGCGATTTAAGCAAAATGCTGTCTTAATCCCATCCAGCTTCAGAGTGAGATGGTGATGCATCACACATAGCTCAAATCATGGCCACGGTCTATCAGCTAAAAGCAGGGTGTTACATTCCCAGAAACACCTGCCAGTCTCCTCTCCCCATGCCATGACTCTCCCTCCTGGGCTGTATTTGAATCCCTTGTCCCCGGGGCCACAAATTAGACAGTGATGCACAAGCCAGGATCAGGGACTTGGAGGGGGATTTGCAATTCAGAGCAGCCCCAAGACTAAATGAGACATCTCAGACCAGCAAATGGGAGAGGGCAAGACCTGAGACACGGCCAGTCAGCACCAAGAATAAACACACCCTTGGGTGCTCACCCAGGTGGAGGGAAAGTGGTGAGCACCCCACCAGAGCCCCAGCCCACCATGGGGCCCTGGCCATTCCCACGGGGTACCCCATTCATCCCCATGGTGGATGCAGGTGCCCCATGGGATGCTGCAGAACTGGAGGGGATGCACGAGGGTGGGAGACCTTCTCTGAGATCAAGCTCCAGCCCCGTTGAGCAATCCCATGGGATGCTGAAGCATTTGGGTGGATTTGGGGGGTCAGAGACAGCAGCACTTGCAAGCCAGAAAACCTTTCTGATAAAACAAGGCTCTGGAAGCTACATCTGACGGCACTTTTGGGGGTTTACTGATGAAGGTCTGCAGGTACCCAGATGGCAAGGGATTCCTGTCAGGCGCTTCCTCCTCAGCCTTGAAGAAATTAATTGCATGGCAAGAGCTAGGAAAGAGCAAATGACACAGGACAAATTAACTTGGGAGATAAAGTACAAGGGGCGAGCACTAATGAGGTGAGGAGGAGGTTGGAAGTACTGACTACCAGAAGCGTGAGGGAAATGACAAATGGACCCAGCAGCGAGAGATCTGAGGCAGGTTTTCATCCAAATACTGGCAGCAATTGCCACAGCTTATGCTCCCCAGAGCCATATGAGCAGTCAAAAGCTGGTCCTGTGCAGAAACCACAAACAGGAAAGAAGAGACAAGAAGGGAGGCCCCAAACCCCAAAATTTGTGAGGGTTTTGGGTGGGGATTTTTGTAAGGTGGATGAAGAAAAAAAAATATCACAGTAGACAAGTCTACCCCCATCAACACTTTTTTGCACTACGACAGCACCACATTGTACCACAGGACAGCCCTGGAATGCAGAGCAGCTCTCAGAGGTGCTGCTGTCATGCTCTGTTTGGGCAGCCATGAAGCTCAGCAGAGCATCAGCTCTGAAGTCACGCAGGTGACCTGGAAAGCAGCTGAAGGCTGGTCCTGGGGAGCTTCAGAGGAGGCAACAGATGCTGAACCTTCCTGTGTGATAAATATTGCAGGAGAGCCTTGATTTTCTTTTGCAGATGTCTCTCCACAACTTGGGAGCAGGGCTCAATGTGAAATAGTCCACATGCGGTTTGGAAATGGCCAAGGCACAGAGGTGTGCAGGCAGAAGACACTGTAAAGACCAGGACTAGCACATGGCAGAGACCAGCAAGGGGACACCAGAAGTATGGAGAAGGAGATTTGGGATTTCTCACAAGGCAAGAACAAAGAGGCAGCTGGGGGATTTATCAGGCATATGGTTTAAAACTGACCGAAGGACAGACCCATCACTAAATGGTGGAATTTGCTGGGCAGGATAGTGTGGAGAACAAAAGTGTTCATAAATTCAAAAAGGGAAAAGACAGGTTCGCAAACGATAGCTCTACCACTAGCCTTTAAGCGTGAGGTTCCCAGTGCAGCTCCTCCAGCCCAGGAGATCCTGATACCACTGACCTCGTCAATGGCCAGACTGTGAACACGGGGGTCTCATAGTTGTTGCATCCCTTAATGCCAGAGAGAAGATGCTCATCTACAGGGGCTTTTTATCAGATGCATGACACGGTTAGCCTTGAACAAAACCCAGCCTTGTTGGTGATGGTGCTCCAAGGAAGACAAAAATTTGGGAATAAGGTTGGGATGTGCTGATTTGCAGCTATCCCAAGAAGAAGGGGAGAACAGCAGTTGTCTCCATCCCAGTAGCAAAGCAGTGCCCATTAGCTCCCACCAGCTAGCAGGACACAGACTCTTGCTTTAACCAGCCTAAGATGGCCTTGAGGAGCATCACCTGAAGGAAAATGCCCAAATGATCTTTTTACAGCAGCAGACTAGACTTTTCTCGCCAGCAAGGTTTGTCCTCCCGGGCAGAGGAAAATGCTCCCAGTAACTGTCAGAGGGGCTGGGAAATATTTTAAGTAGCCTGGTCTCCTACCAGTCTTCCTGAGGAACAGGATCATCAATCCAGGTCTTCACAGAAGTTGGTCAACCCTGTACAAATACAAAACAGATACCCGAGAGATTTCAGCAGGAGGCACATTTGTGCCAAATGCTTAGAAAAACCCCTAGAAATCAGGGCACATCGATGTTTTGGCTGACACCGCCAACCAGACAAGAGCTTTCCAGTGAAGGACTGATGGCAGCGGAGCCAAGCCTTGACACAGGAGGAGGGCTGAGAGCTGCCTGGCTGCCTGCTCTGCCAACCTGCTGCCAAGGTTTTCAGGCCAGGAGGGATTTTGTCTCTGTTGGAGCCAAGCGATGGTGATCTTGCATTGATAAACAGGGTTTGATCCAATGCCCATGCACAAAGATAATGTGCTGGCAAAAGCCAGATTCAATGACTCTGCAGCACTTGTTCCAACAGAGTGCATCAACAGGTGTTGAATTTGGGCGGAAATTAAGGTCCAACACTGACAATCATTGCTCTGTGACATTTGTGAGGTCTGTTAATGCTACACACCACGAGCAGGTCTCTTTTTGGAGAAGGTGCTGAAATGAAGCTTCATGAGAGGAGAAACAGAGGATGATGAGCTCAGTTGGTTCAACAGTTTCTTTCTAAAACAAGCAAATCTTCAAGTGTGACCACTTTGGTTCAATAAATAAAAAAAGCAATTCAGCATGAGTCTGTTTTAAATGTTCATGTTAGTGCTGCTGGTGTTAATAACAAATGTAATTATTTAAAAGCTCCTATGTGTATCAGGACAGTGAAAACTGCAAGTGTCAGCAAACCTATGAGTATTCTTCTTTTATGCCCACCATTAAATCAATTTAAAGTCCCCACCTCAACGCATCAGAGTTAGTTATATGCTTTATATGCAGGGGTTACTAGAAGAGGACCTTTGGTTTGTGTTGCACAGGTCTGGCTAAATGATTGTGAGGGCCACTATGTATTTCACTAAGCTGCCGGGACTGTTGGGCAGAAGCCTGGTATCTGCTCCTCTTACCACCCATTTCCAGTGCCCATCTTAGGAGGGTGATGCAGAGCACATGCAGGGACCAGGTTATTGTGGGGTCGATTCTGCATCACTCTCTGGCTATTTCTGCCCTGAAAGGTCTGAAGGTGCTTCTGGGCTCTGCCCCACAAACAGGTTACTGAGCATCTCTTATCTATAGCAGAAGAATAGAGTAGAACAATTTCAGTTGGAAGGGAACCACAGCAATCATCTAGTCCACTTCAGGACTGACCAAAAATTAAAGCAAATGATCAAGAACATTGTCCAAATGCCTCTTAAACACTGACAGGCTTGAGGCATCAACCATCTCGCTAGGAAGCCTGTTCTCCCTGAACACACACCACTACAGCAGAAGTGTAGTCATTCCTGCCCAGAAAAAGTCCATTCCTGGTGCACCTCAGACACATCATGTGCTTTGGAGTTTTTGTTGGGTTTTTTTTCCTCTGCCTTTTTTTTTTTTTTTTCTAAGCAACCAAGTTTGGAAAGTCGCAGGAAATAAAAACAAGAAATTGCTGACAAGTGTCCTACTGTAATTGAGTGAGAACACAACTCAGCTCTATAGATTCCCAGAAATATGGTCCAGATGTGGCTCTCCATGGTGGCACAGCCAAGCCACAACCCCTGAAATGACTATCCCTGTGACTGGAAAACTTCCCCAGCACCCCTTCCAGCCACGCACAGTGACAGATGATGCCCCAAACAACACCCAGCCAAAGACTTGAGAAAACACAGGGTTGGCAGCAGAGCCTGGAGGGGCCCTACCAGTCCTTAACTTTGAAGGTCTGCAGCAGGGATATTGGCAGCAAACTCATTTTATCCGCACAAAGCCCAAATTTCTTACCTGTGCACACACCTGAGCTTGAAAACATGACCTTCTACAGCTCGCTTAAATCCCAACTGCCTGCAAACCATGGGGAAACTGGGAACACATCAGTTTTGCAGCAGTCCTCTGCTGCAGTCATTGTTGGGGTCTGAGTGTTGGCTGAGCAGGAGCAGCTCTCAGGACTGGGGGTCCCTAGACTGTCCCCCTGCCAGGACACAGCTAGGGAAGGGACAAGACTGCACACACTGCACCGGTCTGGGACAGGATGGGAGCATGCACTGACAGCAGCCATGGAGTGCGATTGCAGGTACACGGGCACATGTATGGGGAGAACCCAGCACAGCTGAAGGCAATGGGAGAGTCAATAACTGCTCCAGTGAGTCTGTCCTCAGCTTTTCCATGCCAGAAGGCTTTGCCCTTACAGTACCTCCCGGTTATCCTTTTGTACAAGACCTTGTTCTCCAGCCATCACATCTGCAAAGGTGGCAATGAGCACCAATGACGACGGGGCATGCACAGGCCATGGTTGGGACACTTTGAAATCGTTGTATTATTTATGGTCAAATACTCAGCATACACTAATTAGAAGTGTTCATCGGCCCAGAGGTCCACCTAACTCACTCCCTCACCGCCTGATACCCTTTAGCACGGCTGCAATGGCACGGTGGGTCAGCAGTGATCCCTCAGCTCCTGCAAAGCCAGCACTGAGAGCAGTGAGAAGTTCAGAAGCAGTAATAGTCTCCCACGTGGGATCAGAGTGGCTAAGACTTAAAAAAAAAAAAACAAAAAAAAACAAAAAACCCCAACCACTCCACTAGTTTCAGTTAGGCTGCAATCTTCCAATCCAGCTATTGAGTGCAATGGCAAGATGGCAGCAAGCAATTAGCCCAGCTCTCCGGAGCCCAGACACTGACACAGAGAGCAAAGGCTCACCAAGCAGAGGAGTGCATAGGGCTGTTTGATTACCCTGGGAGAAGAGCCAAGCAGAAAACACTGCCTGCAGAAGTGAAAAGTATATTCTGGTTATGACTCCCAGCACGAAGCCTGTTAGATCCGAGTTCTCTTTCCAGGTCTGTCACAGGTGCCTTGCAAAACCTCAGGCATGCCGCTTCATTTTCATAGAATCACAGAATGGTTTGGGTGGGAAGGGACCTTTAAAGGTCATCTTATCCAACACCCCTGCCATGGGCAGAGATATCTTCAACGTGACCAGGTTGCTCAGAGCCCCATCCAACCTGACCTTGAATGTTTCCAGGGATGGGGCATCTACCACCTCTCTGGGCAACCTGTGCCAGTGTTTTGCCACCCTCAGCGTAAAAAATTTCTTCCTTATATCTAGTCTGAATCTACCGTCTTTCAGTTTAAAACCATTACCCCTTGTCCTATCGCAACAGCAGATGTCTCTTCCTTGCCCCAAGCTGAGGCAGGCGTCTCATGCTTGCTCAGTTCTCCCCAGGCACCAACTCACCCCATCGCAACAGGTTCCCCCCCAGCCAAGCAGCTGAGCTGGAGGTGGCAGCAAAGCCAACATAACCCTGTCTGTCCTCTGGCTGAGGAAATGAAAACTATGGGGACACTGAGAAGCCCTGTGTCCCCTCCAGCTTAGTCTCAGCTGCCCTCAGGCTGTGCTCTGCCATGGGGAGAGCCAGAGGTCTGTTTGGAGACAGGAACATGAATGCACCCTCCCCCCAAATCACAGCCTGCATTTTCTTCTCCAATATCAAACATGAAGAACATAACCCTGGGGTTAGGGGAAAAAAATGTCCCTTCCTCCTCCCCGGTGCAAACTTGGCCTGTGAAAAACAGATGGCTGACCAGTAAAGCTAGGCTGGTTGTCCAAACACCATCAGGTTGGTGCAAACCACATGTTTTTGACAGATGGTCCTTTCACCAAGAGTATTTGCCCAGCCTTGCCCTACCCGTGTGTTTTCTGCAGACAGATTGCTCTGTGCATCCACAAGCCCCATGCCAGCCCACAGCGTATCTGAAGCACGGCAGCCTTGGCTGTGGAGCCCCAGGGCACTTCTCTCATCCTTCAAGGGGTGTAACGAGACATTCCCCTCTCCTCGTTGTCTGTAGTGAACCACTTTGGGAGAAAAAACTTACTGAAACCAGCAGATGTGCTTGCATTATTTAAGTTGGGAGCAAAACTGTTACCTGCCAGCCACGCTTGCACTGCAGCCCTCCCGCCTCCCTGGCCAGCCGGCAATGTACCCCCAGCACTGCAGCTCTGCTCCGGCTCCCCAGACACCACACATCTGTATATCTTATATCTTAAAAGGCCACTAAAACGGGCCAGTGGACGCCTCTCCCATCCAACCGGGAAAAGCTGAGTTTAATTTTCCGTTAGATCCCCGGTGAGTTGAGCCCCAGCACCAGCACAGACAAAAGGGTACTTGGGTGCTGCGATGCCCTGTTACAAATCCCCGGCCATCGGAGGCTGCACGGGGCAGGGGACAGTCTCCCCATCCTTGCAGCGGGGCTGGGAGGCAAAGCATGGGCATGGGGAAACTGCCTGGGCCACCAAACACCCCTGCTGCTCTTCATCCATCTGCCGTGGCAGAGCACTCAATGCAAGGCACCACGCAGCCGGCTCTCCAGGATGGCTGATGGTGGCTCCTGGAATCACAACACCAGGCTAACCCCGGGCCATCTGACCCACCGGCTCAGACACGGTTAGTCCAGGGATCTCTGTTTACCCATTTCTAATTTGGGCACCCACTCCTCTCTTCCTACCCTGACAGGTAAGGGGATGCCTGTTTTATTTCCAAAGTTTAAATGACCTCTTTCTCCTGGAAGACCTGCAGCTCTTGGCTCAGTATATTGAAGTTCCCAAACGAAGATTGAGGTCCGTGAGTAAAACAGTCTCTCTCGCAGCCAAATCCCTACCCTGCAATGCTGCATGTAGTTCCCAGGGCCTCTTTCCATGCTCTTCGTTCAAGGAAAACCTCCTGCTGCCGTTATTCCCCTGGCTGGGAAGTGTTCTTCTAACCGCGAGACTTACTCCCTGTACAACAGAGAAGATTCACTCCCCATATTCTGCCAGAGAGATTATCTCCAGTTGCTATTATTCCCTTATCAATAATTCACCATGCAGCCACACTCCAGATCGCGCCTGTGCTGCCTGCATAGTTTCTAAGCTCGCTACTGACTGAAAGAGCAGCCGTGAGTAATCACATCTCCTCTGATATTGCTTACGCTCTCAGCGAAGCAGAACAAGTAACTCACACTGCAAATGAGTCATGTCCCCTGGAAGCTTCTCATTTTAGCATCCCATCGAGGAGAGCAGCTTTGCAGAAGCACCTGCTAAGGACTGCAAGCCCTTGGCATTTAAATAAATAAATAAAGGGGAGATAATTAAACTCCATATTTCAGTCTTACAGGAGGAGTTCATATAAAGGGACTCTTTCTCCTTCCAGAAAATCCAATACAATTAAATGATTAAAACAGAAAAGCAGACATAAAACCCAAGGAGGAGAAGCCAGACAAGCCGTTGTGAATACAGATCGCACACTGAAGTCTTGATCAAGACTCACTCACTCCCCCATTAGAAGTACAAGTTTGTTGCTGTTCCCATTTATCCCTCACAGAATAACAACCGTGATGCATAAAGCTCAGGATTAAAATGGCATAATTTCTTAGCAAGAGCCCATTTGACTCATTTATCCTGCACACACAATACGCATGCACAAATGCCTCATTTCCCACTGAAGAGGTGATCATCGGCATATGTGATACGATCTCAGCACACAAGCCTGCCATCTCTGATTAAAACCTAACCATTAGAGTGATTTATGGCTCTGAAGATGCACAAGTGTCCTTCATGACTAAATTAGGCACCGGGTGAGAGATGAAAGATGATCTACCCCTTCCCAGTTGTCACCAGGAAGCTCCACAACCACAGCTTGGATGAACCATCTCAGATGTCCAAGACACCTGTGCAGTCATTTACTAAACCTTTAATCTTGCAGGCTGGCTTTTCTTCAAAACACCCTGCCAGAGAACCAAGCCAAACAGCAGTTGAGTGCTCCTCGATCCAGCCAGGTGGATTTGTCTCCTGTGGATTTATTGGCACGTCTCTTCCCAGGAGATATGCCTCCCGTTTCTCTATTTACCTGCATGTTTCGACACATTGCATCACAAATCCTTCCACAGGAGAGTGGGAAGCATCCCTCTGTGGGACAGCAGGATGCTCTCCAGGATGGTTTAAGCAAGGCAGAGGGCAAAAGATAGGACTATGGCAATTTGGAGAAGACTTCTTGAGGGCAATTCCCCATTGCATGGCTGCGGCCATCAGCACATGTAGATAAAGCTGAAAACACAAAACCCAAAAGATTGGTTTTCCAACTGTCCAGGCCTACTTATCTGTCCCCGAGCATCTCTGACAGCAGTCTGCAACCCTGTCTGCAGCAGCGATGAGAGCCTGGGAAGATTGCTCTGTGGTAAGGCAGCCGGCTGTCAAGATCAACCCTGGCGACGGCGTGGCCATCATCAGAGATAAGTTGCTGTTAGAGACATCAGACCTCTGGAGCCAGGTTTTTTCCTCTGGGGGAGAACGACCAGGGCCAGAGCCCCATGGGGGCTCTTAGGCAACAGCAAAGCAAAGCCTCCGTGCCTCCAGGCCTGTGGATAACCCATCGTCATGCAAAGCCGTGACTCACGTCTGTGCCAGCACGCATGCAGCCGTGGGCACCAAGGTTATTTGTCTACGCCTGGACCCCTTCCTATTACCTCCAGCTAGGTGAAATCAAACGGAAAAGAAATTCAGTTAAGAAGGTCTCGTCTAACACTGAGGGATCCTTCAGAGTCTCTCTCTGTAGCTGTTAACAGCTGATGGGATTAGCAGCCCCCAGCTCCCTCCCTCTCCAGTTGTCAGATCGGGAAGCCCCATGGCCGCAGCAGGCTGAGCTCCAGCGGGGATTTGCTGCCAGTGCAGCCATGATCACCCCAGCCTCCAAAATGGGACTTGCTGCCCAGCTGTTTTCTGGAGCCACCAAAACTCAGTACTTAACAGCAAAAAAGAGCTGCCTTCCCCTGGGAAGTGAGCAGCCACCAGGTTGCAGACCCTCACACGGAGCAACCCTCACAGGGCTGGCCCTCACAGCCCAGAGGGGCTGCTGCCACTAACCTTGTCCAGAGAGGCTGCCAGGCCAGACCCTGCCCGCTCCGACACGGAGGAAGGCACAGGTTTGGGCAAGCAGGCTCTTCACATGCAGTGCTGCCCCAGGCTTTGCAACTGCCTGGGGAGCAGAAGACCAAAGCACGGAAGAGACCTTTGGCCGCACACCAGCTAGGGATGAGGTGCCGAGTCCCCACCAGTCCCACTGCAAGGGTGCCAACGGGAAGGCAGGATGGGAGATGCCAAGGGCTTACACCAATCCCCGGTGACAGGCAGGCAGGGAAAATTTATGCTCCTTCCCGCTGCTCTGCCGGCTCTTCACGACCCCAGCATGCTTTCTATGCTCAACACAGCCTACGGCATGGGAAATTAAAGTGCCTATCAGACAGTTGGCTGCAGAAGCTTTGCTTCAGTCTCCATTTATCCAGCGACTTGGACACAGTAAGACAGGCTAATATAGAAGGAGACGCTGTGGTACCTAATACACTGCAGAAGATGACAGTAGTTTCAAACTAACGGACGATACTAAAGACAGTGTGACCAACGTGATGAATCAGAGCTGAGCAGCTTCAGGGGAACAGAGGAGTAGGGGGGAAATCAAAGCTTATAGCTTTTAGCTGCAGGACTCAAAGGAAAGGCAGTGTCCTTCTCAGGAAGGGTGAGCCCCTGGGTGCTCCCTGCGCGCAGCCCCCCAGCGCAGATGGGACATCCATGGTGCACAGGTTCCCCTGCCCATGGAGCCCTGTCCCCACATGCAAGCCACCATTCACAGTGCATGCAAGTCCTCAGCTAGTTGCACCATCTCTGCAGTGCTGCTAACCTGCAAAGCAGTTTTCTTCACGGGATTGGCGAGTGGATGCCTTATCTCACCATCCAGGCTCTGACCTACAAGTGGCAAAAGAGATAATTAAAGCTGAGCTGTTAAAAAAATCTCCCTGCAGACTCCCTGCCTCTCAAGGGGACTGTGAGACAGCATGGGATCCTGTTCCCTCGAGACTCCAGAGTCCTTCTTGCAGAGAAGTTAAGCAGAGTCATTTCTGCTATCCCCAGTGTCACCGGCAAACGCAGCGCCTGTATCTGGCATCCATAGAGCCGCATCTTTCTGGCCCTCGGGTGGCAGGCAGGGCAGGAGGAGATGCGAGAAGGTCAGAGGCGGAAGCAGAAAGGCAAATAGCGTTTGCCAACCTTTGGGCTTGAGAGAGAACAAAACGGCATTCAGCATCAAGTGCTAGAGCACTCACAATGTGTTAGCTCCATCCTTTGCCAACAGCCTGCAGTAAAACCCGGCAAAGCTCCACACAGTGAGCAGCCCTGGCAAAGCCCCAGGGGCTGCCCCCACTCCATCCTTCTCTCAGCCACCCACCTACACAGCAGATAAATCCCAAAGCACCTACAACAGCCTTCCTCCATCCCTGAGCGAGGCAGAGCCCCCGTCCCACCTCGCAGCCCCCCACTCCTCATCTGCAGCGCAGCCATCCAGGCAAGCTGAACTACCCCAAACGCTACAGGCACAGTGAGGTTAGCGTCGGAGCACACGGAGGCGAAGCACGCATCTTGGGATACCTGCTCGCCGCTCGCCCTTAGGACTGCATTTCTGAGCTGTGAGGGAAAGGAAAATGGGTACCACGAGGGAAGAGCAACAAACTGCTGAGCATTGCATCCTTCCCCTGGCTGAGACGTTCGCTGCTGGCTTCAGCCCTTCTGCATACCCACGGCCACGCAGGCTGGTCTTGCCCACCGAGCCAGCCCAGGGGAGAGAGCTCTGCTGCCTTCATTGCTTTTTGGATTCTGCCCAGCCGGGCTGTAAATCACGCAGGTCGAAGACAAAATATAGTGCAAGCACAAGAGCCACACCACCGTAACGTAAGACCTCCACCCTAGAAGCCCAGACCACTTGGAAAAGGTAACAGAGAAGGGCAGCTCTTAGCAGAGGTGGGACAACATCTACCACAATGCCCATCAGCTCTACCAGCCTTGCGAGCGATGTCGCGCATCAGTGAGGGGTGCTGTGGGTGCAGGTGGGGTGCCGTGGATAGGGCCCCCGAGCACAGGGGCAGTGAGGAGTGCCACCCTCCATCCCACTCAGGGACCCTGCGGGCTGCGACTCACCACGACAGAGGCATCAGGGTGCAGGAGAGCCGGCAGCGCTGCCAGACAGGGCAAAGAGCTTAAAGCGTCTCCAGGATGTGCTGGTGCGTCCTCTTGACCCTTTAAAAAATTAAAAGAAAACATTTTTTTAAAAAATCATCCCATTCAATCAACCTAAAAACATAAAAAAACTTGAATTGATACCATTTAAAAACAGCAACCACCTCTCCTAAGCACAGTACTCATCCCAGAGAGGGAGAAATGCCAGAAATCAACTTGAAATTGCAGTCGATTCTCTGTGGAAGGAATTCAGCTGCTTTGCTGATAAGCAGCAATATAAATCTCTAAGCTGGAGAGGTAGATCATTAAGGGGAAATGTTTAGAGAAATTAAATCCTTTTTCCTGCTTCTTATGCTAATAGGGAAAACGAAGCTGATTTGCAGGAGGACAACATTTAGCAATATCTAATTCATCAAAGTCCCCATCTGTTCTCGTTCTCATGCTGAGTTTGTCAAAAATCAGCTTTCCTTCAACCAACACCCGCGTCACTTTTAACCATAAGAGGCCAATTCTGGAGAGATTTGTAAATAAACCACTTCTGCAAATACAGCCAGAAAAAACAGACAGGGGAAGGGCCTGATTAATAGAAATACATATCAGGATCGAAGAGAGACAGCAAAGCAAATAAGGGGAGGGGGGAATGACTAAGCAGTGCAGCTGGCAAAATAACCCAGAGCAGAGGCCAGTGTAGGGTTAATGATACCACAATGGGGAAATCTCCAAACCAGGATCCTGTATCTGTGCCTCTGCTGCAGTTGTTGCTCCTGGATGAAGCAGGATCTGGAAAGAGCCCCACGCCAGAGCCACTCCGCGTGCGGGGACCAGCAAGCTCCTCTCGCAGCCCACAGGGCTCTAGAAAAATCTCCTAAAAAATGTCTTTCTGTTCTTTATGGGAAGCAACGCTGAACTGGTTTGTTATACTGTTCTACCTATTCACAGTTATTGGAGCAAACAGATTATCAATATATTTAAGTAAAACACACGATGGAGCAGGTCTTATCTCAAAACTTGGAAATTAGGGATTTAAGTACAAGGCTATGTTCCCATATTCTTCTTTAGGGGCAGGATTATTCTGTATGCTCCTGTATTCCATTTATTTGGCAATTTAAACTGCATGCATTTTCAGCAGTATTTTCAGCAGTGGGGGTCACACTTTCAAGGTGGGCAGCCCCATGGATCATGCCTGTCATTTGGCACAGGCCAGGTCAGGCGTGATCAGGTTGACATGGTCCCCCAGGACCTCCAACAGCAGAACCCTGCCTTGCCGGCAGCTCCGGCAGGGATCCCGCTGGGACACGCACACCAGGTGTAGGCACAGAGCCGGTTTGGCTTACAGCATCGCAGTAAGCGGAGGGGAAAAACCCTGACATTTGCTGCCCTGAAGACAAAAACTGGTTTTTATCCTCATTCATGGGGCAGAAAATCTAGACAGCCGCAGCTGCAGCACAGGTAGGAGCCCTGGGGCAGGACAGCGGCTCTGCTCACCGCCTGCACTTTCCAGAGCCTTTCTTCCCCTCCAAGCCCCACGCAGTCTCGCAGCCGTGGAGCTCCGGTGAGGAGCACACATAGATGAGCCCGGCTCACTCCGTAGCAGCCAAAACGCTGCTCCTGCCCTAGGGTTCCCCCATCGCTTGCCCCGCAGAGCCAGGAGGCCAGCTATGGCACCAGCCGCCTTCCCAGGCTCCCCTCTCCACTGACTCCGTCTTCTTGGCCAAGCACGATACACAGTGGAAAAAGGAGCAAGGAGCACACAAAAGCTGGGCAAGGCAAACGGCAACAGCTTTTGAGGATACGCTTGCTTGCATACGACCTGCCACTGAAGACGGCATGCTCTGGCCAGCTACAAGACATACCACAGCGCTGGGGATGTGTTCCCAAGGGTGCTGCAACCCATCTGCCTATGGAGGAGCAGATCCCCCCCAGCGAGGCACTGACCAACTGGGGATGTCAGCCAGAGGCTGGGTACATACAGCTCACATATGTGACACCTTCTTCTGGAAAAGAAAGTCTTGCATGAAAACAGAACCAGCCAGAGAGGGTTCACACCATCTCCTATAAACACAGAGGAGGAAGAAGAGTTTATTCTCTGCCTTGTTCATTGTTTACTCCCGGGACTGGAAGTTCAAGTGATGATCCCAATCACCACAAAAAAAATCCATCCATCGAAAGCACAAAGCAGAAGTTAGACAATTTCCTTTGCTATTGTTACCTCCAGCCAATCCTCGTCCTGCTACAAGGCAACTTCCTGCTGTGCTTCCTCTAGCTCGGTCTTAATTATTCATTTCCTAACGTACTTTCATTCAGAAAGTTCTCGCTGATCTGTAACCTGCTTTTTCCATTTGTTTGGTCCATGGTCATGTAGCTACACTACAGGCATCCATAGCATAAGGTGACACAGCTTACTCGCATATTGTCCCCATACCTATTGTCTCCTTTAGAACAACCAAAAATATTTATGCTTCGTGCATTTACCATCCTCTTCTAAGCTACAAAATCACTTCAGGTGTCTCCGTAGAAGTAACTTTTCCTCCAGGGGTAACACAGGCCCAAGCAATCTTTACGTAGCATCTCCATGTTGCCACCACGTGGTCAGCCGGCTCCTTTCACTTGCTCTCCTTTTGGCCACGCAACTTCTTCCACAACTCTCTGGAGTAAAGTTAGAGCAACCCTTTGGGAGATGTGTTCCAAAGCCTTTTTAAAAAAAAAAAAAAAAAGAAAAAAAATCTATATATATACATACACAGAGCAGAGCAGATCTCAGTTTGGAGCCTTTGAGGTTCTTAGAGAAGAGCAGCGAGCATTAGCTCTTGGTCAACTACCTAATGCTAATAGATAAAAGCAAAGAGCGATGCCCTTGAGCTCCTCCCAGGCGGGGGAGCCCCACCTGCGTGCTCCCCATACAGCCCTGCAGCCAGATCCAGCCCCAATCTCACCAGGAGCTGAAACCCCTGTAGCAGGCTACAGCCGGGTTCTCCATTTCCTCGGTGTGCAGAAGACAAATGAGGCGTTTTCAAAAGCGACCATAGGACATCAGGATATCGCGGACAAGCTGAGGGACTTCAGTCAGCGTGCCTTGCAAAAATAGTAATTCAAAAAGACGGTTTTATTATGCCTCTGATGGGGTGCTGTGCGCTGGCAGCCTCCTCCAGCCCAGCAAGGTCTCGCTACACCACCCCATGGTGGTTTGAGTTTTAGTCATCGCTGCAGAACTTCAGCAGAGCATCAAGACAAACAACTCCTTCCCCGGGGGCCGACAGCTCCTGGCAGGGTTTGTTTTTGCCATCTCTCACGCTTAAGAAAACATACAGAAACCTCCAAGAAAAATTCAGATCCCACTCGGGGGGGGGGCCCTGGCCAGCTTCAGCAATCGCTCCCCCCTCCTGGCTGGGCTGACAACTGGCTGTAGCCTCGACAGATCTGGAAGGGGATGGATCATGCTTGTCTAGGGCACTGACAACTGATGCATCAAACCAGACAGTTCCTTTAGAAACATGTCATGATGACACCTGCTAAGCACATCAAAGTGACTATGAACTACTATATTAAAAAATAAACTACAGCAGATTACGCATGGGTTATTCTCCCTGAACAAGAGATATTTCTGAAACATTCTGCTTTTATTCATCTTCACACAGGATTTCATTGATCAGCTCTTGTGCTATGGCATCACCACTCACAACGATCCTTTAGCAACTCAAAACCTTCCGAAAGTTTGACTACAGGCACAAGTTCTAGCCTAAGGGAGACACATCAGATATAATTTCTGTTTCTGAACAGCTGGGCATACACAGAACCCAACACCAAAACCTGCTTAATACTGAGTATTTAATCTCAGGTTATTGTTAACCAAGTCCTGTTGAAATTAAAAACAAAACAAAACAACAAAAAAAAAAAGAAAAAAAAGCTCTGTATAAGACCACATTTCATGCCCTTCCCAAATACTTGACAAGGGGATGGAGAGAAGAGAAGGAAGAGGAGGAAACTGTTACCCTTGGAGAACCACTTCTCCAGTCATCTGAGAAATCAGCTCTGCAGTCCAGTAAACAGCCAGGATTCTGGATGATTCAACAAGGGAAATGTGTGATATTTTCCTGGGAGACCCAGGGACTGAGCCTACATGAAGAAACCAGCCAGGCTCTGCAGGCATAGGTAAGGAAAGGCTTTGCTCACCCATTGTTCATTATCAGGTAGTAACAGCGTCACACCCCCTTGAGAGCCAAAACAGGTCCTTGCACTCCTCTTACTTCTGCGGTACAGCTGTGGACCATATTCAGTTTATATCCTGCCCATTTCTTCATGCCTAGCACCTCCGGCAGCTCCAGGCTCTCCCCCTTGACACCGAAGATCAAGGGAATTCAGGTCATCCAAAACCAGCACTTGGCCTCCTTGGGTTTTTCTTTTTTTGACAGACCGAACTGCAATTCCAAGACAAATATGCACTGTGGTCTGTCAGTGAACAAGATCTTGGCTAGTTCGAGGAGTCAGGTAGAAGAGATTTACATCAACAGTGCTAACAGCAGGTCTGAGCTTCACTGAAACAGAACAAGCCTTGTGCAGTGACGCTAATGGGGCAAGCAGCCTTTCCTTGTCACTGAGCTGCCTACACTTATGCTGGGAATACAACAGGGAAGGGACACACCAATTGAACTTGACCTATGGAAACTGCATCCTGTATCCCTGCGATTTCAGCCACAGGCAAGAAGAAATCTTTACTTTGAACACCCCTTTCCCTTCAGTTCTTAGTCTTGATACAGCAAGCATTCAGAGGGGAGTAACCATCCCACACGCCAAGGAGTTTAAAGGAAGATTCAGAGATGTAATCTTTCTGAGAAATCACCAGTCACGCGGGGGAGGGGGGAAGGGGGGGAAGGACATTGAGGTCCAGGTTCAGCAAAGCATAAAGACTCTGGAAGGAAATGTACAGTTAACAAAAACATTATCTTTAATGATGATCTTGCATTAATGGTTTCTCATCTAGCATTTTTAAAACTCCTTGATATAGGAGGCATAATTTAACTTATAAATGAACCTCTTAAAAAGACACCCAGAAGATTTCACTGGTGTCTTTTCCCCCCCTCTGATATTCACAAGTGTTCTCAGAACATGCTGTTACTTCAAGGACATCAGTCATACACAAGCCCACATCTACCATTACCCCTCAGCACGTGCCTAGCACTCCTCCCTGGGGCTTGGGCAGGCATCTGCCTTGGGAAGGAAGAACTGGAAGCCCAGACGCTTCCCATGACTTCAGCCTCAGGAGACTGAAGTGTGTGCCAGGGCAGCTAACAGAGCCCAGCAGCTGCTCCTGGCACTTCAAGGCATGTGTGCCACAGCTACGCGATGAAATGGGCTCTCCAGACGAAAAGAATCGGTACCCGCTGCAGGAAAGGTTGGGTCTCTGATCTACCTCGCACTTAGCCCACATGGGACCCTGACACCAAGCGTTCCTCTAGTCATTACAATTATCAGCACTTTCTCTCGGGCCAGAGCTATGTCACAGCACAGAGAACTTAAGCATCAGTAGGACTGGAGCAGAAAGCAAATCGCAGTATGCAGGCTATAGCATTGCCAGGAATAGGGTTCTAGAGGCTTTTTGGAAGGCTGGCTTTTGCATGCAAGAAGTTAAGGTCAAATACAAAAAGTGCTACAACAGGGATATGTACTCAAGTACCTCAACAGATAAAGGAAATATATTTATTCCTTTCACAGATTAAAGATGGCTATTAAACATCAGATGCATACCTCAGTTCGCTTTCTGGATCTGCCTTGCCATTAAGAGAATTTCTATAAGCAAGGCTAAATAGAAATGAAACTTGTATCTGGACAGCTTGAAAGAGGTAAGTATGGAAAAGTGAGGAAAAATGCAGAGGCAGAACGAGGCAGAAACTCTTCTATAAAGTTACTGAAGTTAATAAAGCCCACAGCAAGACAAGGGGTTCAGCAAGGTAAAGAAAAGCTGACTTGGGAGCGGGCTTCCAGGCATCAGCCAGACTGGTGGCCAGAAATAAAATTCAGGGAAAAGCCAAATCTGATGCTGTTCAGGTCAAACCAAGAACTTGAGCTGATGCAAACAAGGAGATAAGACAGCTGCAGGAGAGAGATTCCCTCTTCTTTAAACAAAGAAGCCTTAAAATTAATATTGGTATTGTACTTTGGTGTTTCTAAACACCGAAACAGTGCTATAGCATACTGAAATTTCTCCTTCCCAATCCATCTTTGTCATAACTGAAACTATTCATTTAGAAACCAGACCTACAGCTGATTTTAACAATCTGGCAAACACCAATTGCCAGCTAAGCATACAGTCACTTTTTTCTCATCAGGATAGACCCAACAATTTGAACCATCTAAATATACTTCAGTTTGACTTTTTCCTTGGTTTTTCCTTTGGACTGGCTATTATTTTCTGTTATGCATAATATATTGAGAGGAAGAGTAGGGAAGTTAGGCTTGTATGAGCATCCACTAAATTCCCCAGGCAATACATATTCCTTATTCCTGCTGGGTAGGAACTGTAAGAGGATTACTGCACTTCCCCAGAAAATTCCATGCATTCAGACCGAGAGCTGACACTCAGAGCTACCACGTTCTCAATACTCACTCCTAAGAGAAGAGATGGAGGAAAGAGCAGAGCAACAGGCAAGACAGAGTCTCTGATGGCAAGGTTTGCACTGGGCCATTACTCAGGAGCACTTTGAGCATACCTTGTCTGGATTTGTTTCCTCCTCAAGTAGCCTCTTTCATTTCACAACTCATACAATTCTCAGTTAAGCTTCCCACTCCAAGATAAAGTCACCAATGTTGACCCCTTCAGCTGTTAAGATTTGATATACAGTGTGTAGGTGGAAGAGGGTAGGAGTCCATCTGTAGCTGAAATGATTTCCATGCATTTTACACAAACACAAAAAAACAGTTAAAGAACTGAATTTTAAACATCATATGTCACCTCCAGCCTACGCTCTTTTTGCAACACAAGAATGCATTTTATTACCATTGCTGTCTAGGCCTGATGTGTGTGAAAACTCCTTCCCAAACCATCTAACCAAAACAGTAAGTGGTCAGCTCACACTACCATGAGGTACCCAACCCAGTCTCAACTAAAAAACACAAGTACCTCAGCGCAGCTTAGTTTTAGGTATTATTTGAATTTGTCTCTTCAAAAGACTTATCACAAATGGTTTGTTAGCTATAGTGTTGTAACAGGTTTTTTTTCATGGAAATACCTGCAGTTTTGCTTCACTGCTTCACAGCAAGATAGTGTCTTGAAAAAAAAAAAAAAAACACAAACACAGGAAACCAAAGCTGGTGGTTACTTTTTACTTGAATACTCTCCGAAGCATTAAAAAAAAAAAAGTATTGTTACAGTTAATTCCTTCTGGAATGAAACAGGACATGCTCAGTCAAGGTGATGATATGGAAAGGGCGGTCTGACTTTTACAAAACTGATATTCAAGCATCATCAATACACACAAAGGACAGGCTCTTACTCACATTTGTTACATTGCAACCTTCGCTCAGCCTCAGTAAACATCTTTGGAATATAGATTATTTTTTTTTTAAAATATCAAGAAACTTAAATATTCACAGGAGAAAACCATAACGTTATTAAAAATATGAATGGTAAGATTTACAGAGA
>VYZV01014337.1:989525-1021333 GCA_013401275.1 Pandion haliaetus | reverse complement strand
ATAGGACAGATGGAAAGAATGAATGGGATTTCTCCCCCATTAGTCTACACAACTTAAAGTTGATTGACAAGACTGAGCTGGTTGTCTGGGCTTCCTCTGTAGTCCATAGAAGAATCATCACCTGTGAAAGAAAGTTTCACCCATCATAAGAGAAGTGACTAATGCAGACGGAAGAGATGAATAAACTCTAGAGGTGCTCATCTGTCTTCCCTGGTTAAAAAATAAAAAAACAGGGGATGAGTCCAGGATAGAGGGTTTATCCCACCTCTCCTGAGTGAGAAAAATCCCACCTAAGAGCCTCTGATAAGTCCCTTCTGGCTGGAGCAGATGCTGGAAGCACTAAGGGTCCTGTCCCATGGTCTCATCTCATGCCATCTGTTATGGAATGACCAGAAAATGCAAAAGCAGAGATCAGATTGAAAGGATGTGTTATACACACCACACAATCACCTTGTCCAGCTCTATTTTGTCTCTGTAACACCTGAATGATAAAGAAATATGTTAGGGATTGTGAATCCTGTTCCAGTTTTGAGGACATTCTGGCAGAAGATGAGAGAAGCATTTGGGGCCAAAAACTTCAAAAATTCAGGCCTAGATTTCAGGCATTTGAGGTTTTATTATTCTGGAAGTTATTTTATTCTGGAAGTTGGGCTTGGACGCGTCTTTAGTAGTGCTACAATCAGACAGAATCTCCAAACCTTTGGAAGTATTCCTAGTGCAAGAAATTACCAATTTCCATATTTTTGTTGCTCTTGATGTTTTTGACATTCAGGAACAAACTGTCTTCATTTAAATGAGATGAGAAAAGTATCTCCTGCAAATTATGCCATTTCTTTTCTCCATTATGTTTTTCTGCATCTTCTGGCAGCACTGTTACAAAACCAACAGCAAATGGTCAAGTGGAACAGCAAAGACAATAACTTTAATGGAAAGAAATTGGGAACTGGAAGATGACACAGATTGCATTAGAAAAAAAAGTGAAATAATATTTAATTTCCCTGGTCATAAATAATATGTCCACCCACATTACAAACACATCAAAGATGACAGAAAAATAATCAGTGACATGAGAAAATATCATTATTTCTTCATTAAATGTTTTATGTATTTATAAGGGGGAAAAAATTTAAAAAGCACCCTGACAAAATATAACAGATGAAGGGCCATTGAAGAAATGAATTAGGACTATATAAGTGTGCAGATGTGTAAATTAAAAGGAAAGAAAAAAATCTGCCATAGTCAAAACTTTGATTATTGGTAGAACCCAGTTCCATTTCAGAAAGGGAGTGGAACTGCTGCTGGTGGACTCTGGACAACATTCAACAATCAATATGCACCTTATGTTCACATCAAGGTTGCCTTTCTAAGTAAAGAAAGGGGATCTGGTCTGCTTAGTATTTTTGTGTAGTGACGGGTGGGCAAAGAGGATTCTTACACAGCAACCACTGTGCCACGATACCTTGCAGAGTGCATCAAGCCAAACACAGAACTATAGGCACTGGATTTTTGGTGTTGGTATTGCAGGAAGCTACTGGAAATTAGGGGTGGTCATGGAGGCTGTGGCTGTAAACTTAAAAGCAAGGTTAGGGCCCAGCATTGCAGGTCCAGCCAAGCTGTTTTATTTGTGAAGGGATTTACATTCTACACTTGTTACTAATAATTTAAATAGATTTCAGTTTCTTGTGCACACTATCGCTCTCCCTCTGTGGAGCCCAAAAGTAGCAACACTGGGTCAGTGAGGGCAAAAAAGGCTCCATATGAAAGATGACCTTTAGGGGGATGGGAATATACACTCCTGTATGGTTTTTCTTGTGTTTCTTCACTACATTCAGGTACAGTACCTCTGTAAGAACTCAACACCGAGATGCTAATTGTTTCTGTCTCTCTAACGATCTATCCTCTTCATCCCTGTCCAGCCCTGATGACCAGAACACATCTATTCAGAGAAACATTAACACTGTCATTTCTGCTCTAAGACACACAGCAGCACTCATCAGCAAGAAGTCAAGGTCAAGACATCCCCAAACGCACAATGCACGGACTCATCTCTTCTGGTCTCCATGCTGCTGAGAACCTCCCTCCTCACACACACACACTAATGGCACCATTACTGCTCCCCTCCAGATTGTTTAACAGATGCTCTTGATAAATACCAAAGCATCTGAAATTCTGCAGGAAATGAAGCGCGGCTGCCCGACTGCCACGGTTGCTAGTGAAAGATAGGAGACACTTACAAGGTCTTTGGGGTGGGTATCACATGAACAAAGGTATTTGGCCCTTTCACCAGGACTGAAGGGTCTAGAGTCAGGGAATGGAGTGGGCCTGAGTAGTATGAATTTTATAAAGTATTATCAGCTCCCAGGTTACTGGCAAGGGGAGGTTCTGGAGGAAATATTATGAACTGTGCCAGGTTATAGGGCTCCCAGCTGCATCTGTGCAAGTAATGAACTCACTGGAAGCTAACAAACACAGAAATTACAGTTTGGATAAATATACACAGTTTGTGTCTATATATATATTTGTATTTATGTGTATGTTTGTTTATATTTGAATTTCACTGTTCTCAAATAGCTAATGTATTTGTGAAGACAAATTGTAAACAGCCCATTTGGGGGACAAGTTTGTTGCAGTCCTTTTTAGCTACACAGCCAGAGAAGTTTTCCAAGTGTTCTCTCCACTGACATTTAGTAGTCCCAAGTAATGGATAGATTGAAGCATTAAGATTTTTTTCCCCCTTTTGACTTGCAAAAGCAAGGCAACCTTGCAAAATGTAATGGCCCTGTGAAATCTGTATTTCTTCAAGAGAAAATGTTTTGTTTAAAACAACATAACCCTCACAAGGCTTCTGCTGCCCCCAGAAACAGCATATCAAGATACAAAGGGCTGAGTGACTGCCAAGACATTCTCTTCTTCTGCTAGTCTCTCTCCCTACTTTTCTTTTCTTTGTCTCTGTCCCATATTGCTTTACTTCTAGGCTAATCTAAACTAGCCTAGTCTTCATAGACTTTAATCACCTTTATATTTAAACTTCTTTCAACATATTTAAACATGTCTAATGTCTCTCCTGTGCAGTTTCTCTCCCAACACACTTACACTTTTCCTCCTTACCCTATTTCTTATTCCCCTGGACCCACCTGATCTCTCTGTTGGCAAATGTGAGACACTATGTTGAGAGAGCAGCGAGGGAGGAGGGAGAGGCTGCTGGAGCTATCAGCTCTCCAGTAGAGAGAGAATAAGGTGTGCAAGGGTGCCTGCACCACCCAAACACAGTTGGTGGCTGGGGAGAAAATGGAGCTGTTGGGAGGGTGGAGAGGGGTTTGCAGAGACAGAGAGGCAGTGTGTGATGGAATGGAAATAGGAGAGGTGAGAGAAAATGAGATGGAAAAACTGAGATGCACGACACAGAGGAATTTAGCTGAAATGAGATTGTCATCGAGTCTGNGGTTAGAAGGGAAAAAAAAAAAACCTGCCACCATAATTCTTTTGTCATCACCAGCAGCATCTCTTCCAGAGTGTGCATCCCCGCTCCCTTACTATGTACACACGTCTCCTCCACTTCTCTCAACTCTTCAGCTGAGACCCGGTCTTTTGTCCTTTCAGCTTCCTATTTCACTTCATCTGCTCCCTTTCCCTCGTTACTCATATATTTAAATTCCACCCATTTTCTGTTGCGAGTGACATGATCACAGAGCTAAATAATGGCAACAGAACAGAACAAGGATATTGCAAATGAGTGGATGTTTTTATATAAATATACATAATGCATGTGCATATGTATGGACTATGGGGATGAAAATTCATTGCACTGGAACAAAATCTAGCCCTGATGTGACCACAGCCCTGTTTTGTCTCTTCCTGCTACACTGTGGTTTATATCTACACCTTCACTTTTCCTTTGAAGTACAGGAGATTTTTACTGGTTATACTAATGATAGGAACAAGAAAAGAAGAATGAGGAAGGAGTGCTAAAGAAAGACAGAAGGGAGAAGGATGGTGAATATCTTGAGAAGGGAAAGGATGAGTTGCTGGGGTAGTAGCTGTAGTTAGAAAAGTGAACTTCCATCTTTACAGGAAATTCCTCTTCTGAATTGGAAGCAGCAGCTTAGGTTCTCAAACCTTCCCGCAGAAGAGAAATTGTGTAAAAAAAAAAAAAAATCATATGGAGACATCAAAATGCCATAATATGAAGCACTTTATGCTACTACAAGCTATTTAAAATTAATGCTTTAATGTAATATAAAATCCATACAAATTAGATTGGAAAAAAATGTGGAAACCAAATGTTTTTCTGTTCCCAAAACAAAACATTTTGTCATTACTAAAATGAAATAGGAAGTCAAAACAACTCATTTTAACTCTTCTTCCTCAAACATTTCACTGCAATTGACTTGTTCCTGTGAAACCTTGTAAAAAAAACCCTTCAGCTTCCAACAGCAAACCGTTCAGTTTAATAACAGTTAAACAATGGGGGAAAAATAGTTTTTAAAAAACCTTTGGCTATCCAAACATGAGTAAAAGGGAATAGACACTGCAGTTCCCTCAGTCTGGACCAGGTCCTTGATAATTTCTTTTGTATTAGAGACTCTTTGAAACTCACAGATCAGTGTGTCCCAGCCCATGTCAGGAATATCTTTGAATAACATCCCAGCCTGTAAATTACTCCTGCTAATCCTCTTCAGCTCAGGCCTGTTCCTCCTGCTTCTGTGAAACCCTGCAGAAGGATTACCAAATGGCAACAAAATGCAGTCCTCAGATGGCATCAAATGCTACCTCATGCTGCTAAGTTACACGCTAACAGACGAGCACCTTTCCTTTCACTTGGGATGTCTTTGTGCAGGGACCTGGTGAGCAATACGTGCTGCCACTCACTGACAGGAGGACATGGTAAGAGTTGGCTGCTGTTTCACTTCATAGTAATTAACAGCCAGGTTCACCGACTATAAAGTGCAGTTGACTTCCAATGAGTTCACAGATCCACATGTCCGCCTCCTGTCTAAATTAAATTAGGAAAGCCACTGGGAAACTTATCCTAAAATACTTCATCTTAAAATGCACAAAAATACACTAAAGGCCACAGACACGTGCCAGAGTAAGTCTTCTGGGTCCAAGGACTGCACTCTTCTGGGAATCAGGCCATTAAGTATGGATTTAAGTGCTTTGCTTTAGGCACTCAGATTTAATTTGGTTTTGTTGTACAGTTTACCATGGCACTCCTTATGCATTTATGCTGCTGCCCAGGAGAAGGCAACGTGTCTCAGCCCCAGGTGGCTGCACTCACAGCTCTCAGCCAGCCCCTGTGCAAAAGCTCTGCTCTCATTTTTTGCAGTCACCAGAGCTCTGGATAAAAAGGCATTGTCTGATGCAAGCATAGTCTTTGGCTGCTGTCTGCACCCCAGAAACTCCCAGCCCTGTGGCACTGCAAAAAGGCAAGGCAGCATGGTGAGGGCTGGGCAGCCAATGCCACCACCAGTTGAGGAGGCACAGGCATACCCACTACTTCTGAGCTATGATAAAGATTTTAGATACTGAATTTAACCTGTTTCACTTCATTTGCTGCATTGAACAGCTCACATTTTAATTCACTGCAAGCAGGAGTGGGCAAACCCTGCAGATCTCAGCTGACAGTCACTGGGAGGGACAACTGAGAAGGGAGATGTTCTCTCCTCTGAAGTTTACTTGGCACTCCTAAGAGGCAGGTTGCTGCCTTGCAGGTGACCCTGGACATTAGTTTGTCCCTGTGATAATTTGTTTTGCCTCCACAGTGGGCTGCAAGGATCAACTTGGCAGGGCAGGAGCTGGGTGCTCAGCACTGGTGATCCTACACCACTGGAAAAATACCTCCCCACTGGACTCAGCATTTCTTGATTGCTGCTGTTGAATTGGTTGCCTTTGCTCCCCACATTCACCCTGCTCTGGGTGGCGGTTCTCCATACAGGGGCTTTTTTCCCCTCTGCCTTGAGGAATCACAACACAGCTTTGTGATAGGCTTTTGGTTGCAATTAATGAGGTTAGTCTGGCCTGTTCACCAGAGTCTAGTGAGCCTAAACTCCCTGGACACAGCACTAAACCCTCAGATGCTATCATGTTCGGCAGTCACACCTGCATCTTGTATTCAGTTTTCAGAGAAGCTCATTTCTTTCCCAAAACCTGGACTAGTCCAGGATTTAAAAAAAATATCTCAATGTCTTTTTTTAGTCGATTTGCCAGTATGAAGACTACTGATCCCTCTGTTGCTTGATACTGCAAGATACATCCTGTAAAGTGTTTCTGGTCTTCAAGACAGAAAAGAGGACTCTCTTGACAGGACAATTCTGTCAGGCATGGAGTTTCTTGAAACAAAAAACATCTTTGTACGCAGCTGATTTCCCCCTAATAAAGTGGATTCACTAAGAACAGGTGCAGGAGCCTCTGATGTGACAGGGCTGGGGAAAAAAACCCAAACAAACCCACAACCAAAAAA
The DNA here is from genome assembly GCA_013401275.1 of Pandion haliaetus. Lineage (NCBI taxonomy): Eukaryota > Metazoa > Chordata > Aves > Accipitriformes > Pandionidae > Pandion > Pandion haliaetus. Next base: position 1,014,873 of record VYZV01014337.1, on the reverse strand, counting down.
CTTTCCATAATTTTAAAAGCTTCATGGGAGAACCAGGGAGGTCCAATTTGCGCTGAGGTCTGCTCTCACACATGCACATTTGCTTTTGTCTCCAGAGGTAATTTCACAAGCTCTTGGTTGGAGAGCCTGACAAAGCTCAGCCATGTTCACGTCATAGCCTAGAGAGGCAGTGTGACAATGAAGATGCAGAGATTAACATGAGCTTCCACCTGTAAAGATCCCGCAGCCCTAGCACCTGGATGTAACAAGGAGCTGTGTGTTCTAAGTAGAGGTGATGCTGTGTATTCTTTATGGGACAGAAGTTTGGTTATGGAGCCAAATCCTCAATGGCTGTAAATCAAAAGCTCTCTTTGGAAGTTGATGGATTGCATGCACAGGTGGTGTAAAGCAGCCTAGCTCCACTCATGGCCACCAACTGTGTCCTCAGTGTTAATCATCTATTGCTTCTGGACAGAGCAATACCCATTTACTCTACAGCCAATTGGATTCTCGCTCTCCATGATTTACTGCATTTGTGTTTCCTCCTTTGTGTCTGCCTTTTCTCCTGCCTCTCCCCACATTCATCTTTCTGTTTGCACCATTCTCCAGTCTCTCCCTCTCTTTGCTGGCTTTCCACCCTTTTCCCCCACAATACTTTATTCTCCATTTGCCGATCTCCTCTTCCTTGCAATGACTCCTCTCTCACATACCTCCCAGTTTGCTTACTGTTTCTCCTATATTTTTCCTCCTCCTCCTTTCCTCTACATCTTCCCCAGGTCTCTATTCCCCCTCTTTCAGCTTCCCTCCTCCCCATGCTGTGGAGGGATGGTGGATATACCACTGTCGATAGCTGTGATTTCTGCTAACTGCTTGGCCAGGGTCAAGGAGTTTTTTTCATTATCTTTTTACTGCAAACAGCCTCTGCATACAAGAAGCTCCATTAGTAAATATCGATGCACAGCAGGCTGGGTGAACATAGATTACCACGACACATCAAACAGCAGAAATGACAAACAGGCAGCTGAGCGCAGGCAGTAAGAAGGGCCGTGTCAACGTAAGCAAGAAAACAGAGCGAATGCAACAGGGGAAATAATTAAAAACAAATACATCGGCAGCTTCCCACCACTGGAAAGGCAGATGGGAGATGGGGGCTTCCAACTCAGGAGTGGAATCACCCACCGAGAGACTGCTGAAATTCTGAGTACGCCTTAGCAATTTCTGCAGCTGCTTCTTGCACTTTGCAGAGCCTTGCAGAGAAGGACTCAGCAAACAGATTTCCAGGCAGAATCTGCTCCTGAACACAACACTATTACAGAAACTTTGGTGTTCTCAGCTAGGGGGTTGAGGATGACTGTGTTCACACTGGAATAATGGCTTTGACCATTGTCTTCAGAGGGTTGTACGTCCAGGGCATAATCTCCCTTCAGAATGATCATATACATGTTTTGGTTGAAAATACTATTATATGTACACTAATGTGAAGGAAGCAAACAGAATAGGGAGAAAAAAAGAAAAAAATATTCTAAAGAAAATAGGAAGTTTTTAGGAGAAGAGAGATGNCAGAATGAGATGCTAAGGAGAGAGATGCAAAAATCAACAAATGCATGAACACAAGGTAAAAAAAGCAAGACCCAGGTTTCTCATTCATATATGTTGGTACAGCTCCATCAAACCCTACTCATTTATGTCACCTGAGAGTCCAGTCCACTGACTTTCATGGAGCTTTATGGATTGACACCACCTCAGCATCTGGCTCAGGCACTGTGGGCTGCAGTCCAAACAAGGATACATGATACATAGCATGATTCCTTTCTAGGGCACAATCTCTTTATTGCTCCCAATTCCCCAGACTATTAGCTAAATATAACTGGCAGGGACTCCTGTTATTGTCAGCAGGTTTCCCATTCCCATCAGCCCTCCAGACCATTCCCTGTGTCAAGCACCGTAGCCAGTTCTTCAATGTCTGTCCTGAAAGATCAGATTTACTCGCCCCTACTTACTTTTTTTTTTTAGACCAATCTAAAGTTACATTCTAACCTGTTCTGCACATACCACTCCCTCTATTAACTCTCCCTTACACCTTCTAGGTATGGCTGAGTCTTTAAAAACTCACTTCACAAAAAGTCCTATTGTTTCTCACAGAGAGATTTTTTTCCTGAGAAACAGGTGAATAAAACTGTAGCAGAAGCATTTATGAAGACAAAATTAAGAGGGTCAAACCCTTCTTGATTTTGCTTAGACCTTGGTCCAGGTCTTCATTTGGTCCCTGCAATTAAAACACTTATTGGTTTTAGCACTATCAGGCAACTGTTTGGCCCTGTATATTAAGCTCAGGAAGTATCATGAAATGAGTAGAAACTGAAAGGAGATTGAGCAGGGCATGCAAAACTAGTATTAAGTAAAGGAAGGAAAGCCTGCTCTCTAAGGTATCTTTCCTGCATTGTATTTGTTGCTGAGGCCTCCTGAATAACATCCCTCTTCCCTGTGTGTAGTTCCTTAACTTCCGAGTTCTGCATGACTCATTGCCCCAAGCAGCAATGAATTGTCTGCCAGGTTGCTACTTCTGGGGTATTAACAGAATATTGAGAATCTCATTTCTGATCTCCCTTAAAACTGCTTGGTAAATGGACCTGGCTCAGAGAAAGGATGAAAATAATGTGTGCAATAAAAAGGCCCCCAAAAAAGGAGGAGGGCAAAAAAAAAAAAAGAGAAATGAAAGAAAAAGATGGGATTTCCAGAGAGTCCTGACTGATCTCCACTTCATTATTGAAAGATTGGACTATTAAAGGGACACAGTAGGCCTGAAGGAATTGTGCAATCATTTGTGCAAATGGTAATTTCAGTGTTCAGTCTATCATATCCATAAACATAATGTGGCTGGGATTGACATGAGTTATAGCAAATCCCTTTCCCAGGAGGCTCCATGCCACTTTGATGCAATGCCTGAGAATGCAAAGACCTGGAAAGTAAGAGATGCTTCCTCCCTCCCGTGCTCGCTCTCTCAGCTGAGCTGATGGGTGAAGCTACTCTGATTACAGCAGATTTGTGGAATTAAATGGAGGAGCCATAGCACTGACAAAGAAACTGTTCCAATTCCAGAAAAGCTCATCTCTGTCTTGTACTTACTAGCTCACACAACCGAACTTGCAAAATCTGCTCAGTAAATAAAGATGTGTTACTCCGGCTCAACACACTACTTTGCTGAAGTGCTAATCCCAAGGGAAATGCATGCCAAATACTTCCCCCGCTTTACAGATGTGCTGCTTGGCTATGTGTGTCCTCACACACTTGTAGGTGGGGGAATACACATCCTAACATTGAGACATCACTCTTCTGCTCTTTGTGAACTCAGAAACAAGCAGTGCAAACTGCCGTTTTCAACTGTGCCTAGTAAAGATGAACACCCTGATCCCATTGACCTTAATCTCAATCTATTTGTAAGAATTGAGCACCCTTTGCTCTGTGATCTTACAATCCCGGACATAATCTGCAGTGCTGATGAGTTGCTCTGTAAACTTGTGATGTATAAATTCAGGTTAGCCACTTTCTGAGATTCCTATGGACAGAACTACGTCCTCTGTTAGGGTCAAGTGATGCATCTTCCCTGTGTTATCTCCACCTACCCTTGCTGTGCATGTGGCTCAAAAGGTTAACAATTAGGGTCTTGGCTCTACAGCCATCCGGGCCAGGACCTGGCCACAAAGCACCAGAGACCTGCCTTGTTTGCCTGTGTTTCCCCAGTTCAGGACTAAGACACAACAAAGACCAAGTCTTCACTGGACACAGAGAGCATCAGAACAACTCTTACCCATAGGCTACCAAATGCAAAAGTGTTTTGTGGAGCTGAATGAAATTACTGGTGGGATTTGCATTTTCGGAGTCCAAACACTACACTGATATACACTCAGCAAAGTAACAAGATTACCAAGCCTAAAGAAAGCCAAAATAGAGTGCTGTGACATCCAGATATGAGAACTGATGGCTCTCAGACTGTTGAGATCCCATCAGCAGTATTGTGAATCCACCTTAATGCACTAAAACACCGCTTACAAAAACCCAGTCCTAGATGGGAATAGCCTTGAACTTAGAAAACAATCTTGTTCTGTTTCTGACCCATACAAATGAAGCTTTCACATAATTTCTGCATTGAGATAAATAAGGATGCGCTGTCCCAGCTTTCTAAAGGCAAAGGGCAGAAATTTGTGCTTTATATTCATTGGTTCTGGAAAAAACCACAAAGTTTTAAATATCACAACACTATGTATTTATTCATATAGAATCCAATTTCTTGGATTTGTATTTGTGCAGAATTTTTTAGTAACTTCTTTTCAAAGTAGAGGGATAACACTGCATCAAATCCTGTGGCATGTTCTGTGTTTGGGACAGTGGTTTATTTGATGAGAGACAGCCTCATTGGACTGCACAAAAAAAAGTGAAGGGATATGGGCTTTGTTGGGGAGTTTCTTTGAGTAGTGGACCCAAATAATGTTCTTTGCTCACTGATTCATCACAGGCCTACACTTGGCTACCCCACATACCAAGTTCACATTCCACCTTAATCTCATATTAACACCATAAAGAGTACCTAAGATATCATCCATTTCTCTGCAAAGGGTTGAACTTCATTATTCTTATTTGGTCAGGCAGCATTACCTTTGATTTTTCTATTAGTTCAGTTTGAAGACTTGTCTGGTTTGTTTGTTTTATTTCTTTTTTGCTTTTGTTTTGCTTTGCACCTTATCTTTCACAAGTTAAGAAACAACAACTAATTAAAAGGAAACATTTTCTTTGTTCAAGGGGATTTGACTGCAGTAGCTAAGGGAGAGATCTGTGAACAGGAAAACATGTTTCTCAAGTCCCAGGTTCCCATAGCATCAGAGGGTTTGAAGACCTTGTGCCTCTGTGCTTCCTCCTCACTATCTCTTTGGAACATTTATGACTTGCAAAGACAAATCTTTGTGTCCTGCAATATGGCTTAATACACAAACCCATTAAAAAATAACAAACTGTCTTCATACCTCAGACCTTCCTTCATGTGGTGTTTCTAATGAGGGTCTGGGCTTTCTAGAGCAGCCAGAACAAAAGACATAATTCCTGCCTCAGCTCATGGAGGACATTTAGTAATAGGCAAAGATATGACTCCACATCTGCCAAGACATCGACTCCATGTCTCAGCTATCTATAGATGACTACAATTTGTGTTTCCTGTAAACAGCAGGTGGCTTCACCACAAAGCAGCTACTACAGATAAGAAGTTATGATGGGAATTGGATAGGTGACTGGTGTAGTGAAAACTCAGAGAATAAACATTTGTTTAAGTAAAAGGACCAACAGAAAAAACAACACTTCTTTTCCACTTCCCTCCTTCCTTGCCTCTTCAATGCCCCCCCTTCCTTCCTCTGCTTGCTTGGGAAATTACTGTACAACCAAAATCCACAGGCAGCTTCATCTTCTTCCCCTCTCTCTTGACCTTTTCACAGTTCTAAGGGTTATTTAATGAGCTTAGAAAAATAATGCATCAGTTAATGGCAGAATCCCTGGAAGGGCAGCATTATCGAGTTTCTCTTTCCTCCTCCTCACCCTCACTGGAGCCCTCATCACCTTCAAACCTCCACATCCAGTTTTCTTTCTTGCGTACTTTAAAATGTCTTCAAATTAGTACCACTTTATAAAATGGAGAAAGAGATCAGTGAGAGGCCTGGAAAGGGGCATTTAAATGTTGCCCTTTGAAAAACATAGTCACAGAGGTTTGATCTTCTTAAGCTAGTGAGAATGAAAAGTATTTTATTTAAAATCAGGATATAACAACTGGTGTACATCAGGAGACAGACTAATGCAGTCACACTATTGTATCTCATAAAAGAGGCCACTACACACTGTAAAATAGAGAGGCAATAGGATCACGTATTGCCAAAAGATTGGTACAGCTTCATCCATGCTATAAACAGCTCAGCAATCCAGGCAAAATTAAGAAAATTTGTTCTAATAAATCTAGACTCAATTTCAAGGGACTGGAAGTCAATAATTCTGCCCCTTCTCCAACAGAGACAAAACCTCCTGGCCACAGGCACTACGAACAACTCATCTTTCTTCCCAAAATTAAACTTCCCATGATTTCCAGTGACACCTGAGACCATGTTATAATTCAATGCAGAATCCAGAGGCTGTACACAGTTAAGAAGATAAAACAAAGTACCCCTGGCAGCCTAATCCTCATTTTGAAATATTTTGGGGCCTTAAATGCAAGAAAAAGCTGGCTGTAAGGGTATCTAAAATGATATCAATATGTAGGAACTTTAAAGTACCAGACTGATCTAAACCAGAATGGAGTCTTCGTATCTATAAATTTGCTCTTGCAGGTAACCACACGATATAGTATCCTTAAAATAATCATTCTTCACCTAACAATTAACTGGGCCTTTCTGTTTGTAGATTCACCCATCATACTATAAGGATCTAACTGAGGAATCAGCAGTAGATACTAGTTACCTTAGACCTCAGGTCAGTGTAAGGAGACACATCTCCAGGCTGATTTAATGCACCTAGGATCTGAGTCACACTCTGAAGGATGCTCTTTACATTAATTATAGGGGAGTCTAGTATGACTAAATCCCTCGGGTAAGTACCTTCATTTAGTGCCTATAGTTAGATGGGATGAATCTCAGATTTTCTCTCCCCTTAAAAGGCTTTGCAGAAGAGCTCTTTCTTCTGACTTTGGAGAAGCCTGCTTATATTTTTCAGCTTGAATGTAGTTATGGCTAGTTGACATTCATTTCTTCTTGTGTCAATGTTACCCTTGAGCTTAACAAATCACCTCCTTTGGCATTTTGAATCCTCCTGTTCGTCTTCTCCACATACCCCTCAACACTCTGTGTTTAGCAACAGCAATTGTTTACTTGTCTTAAAAAATTCAAGTCTTTGACTCTCCATCCACTTGATTATGCCATCAGTCCTTCCCTGAACCTGCTCTTATCTGAATTAGTCTACATTAGAAATGGGTGTCTAGAACTGTACATAGCATTACAGATGAATGTGTACCAGGCTCTTATACAAAAATATTTCCATTTTTCTTGCTTTATTAGACACACGTTGCCTGAGGCATCTTAGAATTTGCCTTTTCCACAGTTCCACCACATACTGATACCTCAGCAGACTCTTCTAAGCTTCTCTAACATATCCAGGTATTTCTCAGGCTCATAAACATTGTTTTTCCTACACAGATTTCTCAGTTCACTTGTGAATGCTCATCAGCACTGTGGCACAAGCAAATTCCACTGAGTTTATACCAGCTTTTTCTAACATCATTCATCACTGGTATTTTGTGCTAATTTCCATTATTAATGAATATGTGAAGTTGGATCAGACAGGACTGGTCCTTGAAGAATTTTATGGCTAACCACCCCCACTGAAATATTTCCCTTTCTGGAGAAGTCATCTCTTTTTGTAACACTCTTCTGATTGGATTTAACTTCATTTTACCTTCCACTGCCCTAATGAATATTTCTCATATTGCATGTATCAAATATTTTAGCTTATTTGGTTACGGTTCTAAATTACATCAAATAGATAGAAATTAGTTAACTTCTCAAAGGCAGATACCACACTATTCTTTCATGGTATCTTCCCAGAAAAATATGTTGTGATCCATCTTACACTATTTTAATTATTCTGCCATTCAAAGTTGGTTTTGTATACCACACAGGTCATACTAATGTACTTACAAAAGTCTTAATCAAATTTTTCTAAAATACATGTGCTTACTATTCTTCTATCGTATAATATCAACCTGCTACTGAACCAGCATTCTGTAAAACAGCTCTTTTAGATATAAGAAATGAAGCAATTTGTTCTTTCATTGTCATCATATCAAGCAGTTTGAATTTTACTTCTACCTCAGCTATAGTAATTTAAATGTCCATACACTCCTTCCCATTCATGTTCTGCCTTTATGCCATGGTCATTATCAACATCCTTACTGAAATTGAAAGAAAATCATTCATTTTGTTTTGAGGACAAATGCAGATTACTTTTAAACTTGGTCCCACTTTTCCTGCATGCTGTCAGTATTTCTTCTCTCATTATATTCTCCTTATTTCTATGGGTAAGGAATTTCTACTGTTTGTTTTAATTTCCTCTGCAAAGAATTTCCTTTGCAAGGAAATTAAAACCTTGACATTTTGCAGTTCTCACTTTATCCCCACAGCTCATCTGAGATGTTATTCTCATTGGTGATCAGTCCCTTTCTTTAAAGGTCTACTCATAACCCAAGTGGGTATCTGGAAACCTTTGATTTTTCTATTGTCACAGGACATTTATCCTTTTGACTTTCTGAATCCACCTAGTTGTCTGATGGTTTTAATCTAGAGAATTACACAATAGATACTCTTTTATCCTAGAATCTCCAGCCATTTCTCTTGTGTTAATGTAGCCAGTTACATTCAAAAAAATTAATAGAGCTATTTCCAGAGTTAGGAGAATAATCTTATTCCTCAGAAGTTCCAGGGAGAGAGAGAAAAAAAAGTTACTCTAAATAGAAGTCCACATGCTGCCCAGGGTATTGAAGATGGTTGGAGTGATTTCTCTAGTATACCCAAAGGATGGACACTATAACACAGGTCAAGTTTATCTGAAAAACATTTTTTTGAATATTGAGGTCAGATTCACTCCTGTAACGGAAAGCAAGCAGAAATATTTTTGTCTATGAATTATGTTAGTTCACCCAAAATACATTTGTAGCATGTAGAGCAAATAATGGGTTTTTTTCCTAGTGTTCTGCACAAAGGTGACTTTCATTTTAGCAGATGGAGCCATTTCTTGCCTCTTGGTCTTAAACTGAAATGCTCATTTGAAAACTAGGTTTAACACTGGTTATCAGTTGGGAAAAATCCAAGATCTACACTAGATTTTAATTCAGGCCTTATGGATCTGAATTCCCATTTGCTTTTATACTTTGAATAAGTTTTAAAGTCAGGCAATTCAGTGGTCAGTCAGCTCACTGCCCGGATAAACCATTTTACTTTATCCTCCGGTACATCCCATCTAACCTAATCATTTGGGATCAAGTATTTTAGAACACAAACTGAATGGAGCAACAACATCACCATTCAGTCCCTCTCATTTTTGTGTTTCCTGAGTTCCCCTGTTGAATGCTTGTAGTGGATGTTTAGAATATGCATCATCACTCATTCTGCACAATTCCCATTCTATTATGTGTACTAATACACAGCATCTGCTAGTATATATGTAGCTGTTCCACGAAGACTGGGTACTTTAAGGGCTGTCAGATGACTGGAGCTGAATTACCTAGGGGTTCCTTCTCCTTGAATTATTCTACTATGAAATTCTCATCTGCAGGCTGCAAAGGGGAAACGACAGAGAGAAAAGAAACAGCTTCTCCCTGTCTAAACTTTCTGAGGAGCCTGTCGTGCTAAGTACTGGCCTGTCTCCTCTCATTTGTGTTAACAGTGTCTAAATCACTCTTTCAACTCACTGCCTTCCACAGGAGGAGCTGAGACAGCAGTACAAATGGATCCTTAAGTACAAGGGGCTGGAGTGAGCTATTTCCATGTATACTTGGAGGTAGGGAAAAAAAAAAAAAAAAAGAAAAAAGAACTTTTAGCTTCATGTTTCCATCTCTCATTTCCATTAGTGCAACCCCAGAACCACCCCCTTCTTTATTCTTTTATTAAATACATCTCAAAATAGCTTTAAAACTGGTCTCAATTTTAATATCAAAAAATAACAACCTGGAAAGAAGCTTTGTTTCTATCCAGCAATTACCAGCTGATAAGGTGCTCTAGCTGCAATTCTTAAGAGTTCCTAGCTCTGGTCTCAGAAAGAATAGTGTGAGACTTCAGATATAGTGAAGTAGGCCAAGGAGTGAACACACCTACAGCTCATCTGGCCCTTAAGACGTCTGTCTCATGAACCAGCATTCAGGTACACCTGTGAGGAGCTTCCATTGCCCTTACCTTTAGTCCAGCTTGTAGATGAGTGTAAAGAGCAAAAGCTGTGTTCTCCAGGGCTGTTAGCTCAAATGCCCTTCACCTATTTCCCATTCACAGGGGAAAAGAAAGCCAGGAATGGGTATGCAACAGAACTTTGGGGCTGTAACCTGGCCAATAAGTTGATCCAGCTGGACTCAGACAGTGGTAAGGCAAAGAAAAGCCAATCTTTGGCTCTTGCAGCCTTAGGTGCTTTGTGACACATCTATGTCTCTGTATGCCTGTTGCTGCTGGAAGCTCTCTTTTTGGAGTTTTATAGTCACCAAAAAGGAGACTAAGCCTGCCTACAGGTTCTCTTGCTAAAATTGCTTTCATTTAGAACTATTTATCAGCATTTTCACACCATTTTTCAACCACTCTCCTCAGCAGCTCTGTGCAATGCAAATACCTCCAAGTCATCACTGCAAGCTGAAAGAGCCCAGCCTGATAAAATGTAACACACAAGGCAGGGAAATTTGATTACAACAGACTGGCTGGGTTAGCCCCAGCTTTTTGCTGTGCTTCAAAGGGGGAGGGATAACAGGTAGACAGATTTTGTAGACTTGTGTGCGCAATCATTTTTGCTGCTGATCTCTCAGAGGCAAAGTGATGGGGTACGTTTGCCCAAGAGAATTTAGCTCCTGTGATATGACCCATCACAAAAGCTGAAACTTCATTTCAGTCCGAGCTGAGCTTGGTTTTGAGGACTTACATTAGGCAAATTTCACCCTTAAACTCAGCTCAAAGTGTTCAGAGATTAATTTTGAAACATTTCTTTGATTTGAAGTTGGAATGGTTTAAAATATCTTCAGTCATAGCACCAGGGCAGGTAGGGAAATTTGCACGTCTGCCTTATCAGTCATTACACCCAGGTAAGTAAAAGTCACAAGTTCTCTGTGCATATTTCTCTGCATATGTGAAATTAATCCCAGAAAGTTGAAGACCAGATAGAAGAATTATTTAATATTATATCAGCAATATGCATTAGCTGGATCTGATCAGCCCTCCAACCATATACTACTCCCTTACAAACTGGCAGGACACTTACTTCTTTACCGTTGCATGGCAGAATATGTAGGAGAGTGTAACAAAATTCCAGGGCAGAGCTATGATCCTGGTGTAGTTTCCAAAACCTGCAAAGCCTCTCTTGAGGTACTTTCCTAATTCAGGACCTTCACTGTGCAGCAAGAACAAAGCTGTCTCCCTTACAATATTGCTTTAAAACATAATACAGTCCTGTGGTGCACTTCAAAATTTTTTTCTCTTTTCTGAATAACCATGTACATATGTATGCACACACACTTCTGGTTTTTTTCTGTCCTTTGAGTATTTATTTTTGTTCCAGCAAAATCAGAACAAGCAGAGCAGCTACAAATATCTCAGAAGCTTTTAGAGAGCAGGCAGCAGCCCACACACCAAGCTGCTTGAAGAGAAAAACTTGACATGATGAAATTCAGATGCATCTTCCTGACAGAGAACTGCAGCCTGGGCAGCCAACAAGCCATGGTGAACCAGCGAGCAACGAGGTACCGCATCTTGTGTAATTGACTGTGCCGCTTACAGCCCTGCATCCATAACGCCAGATATGGGCAACTGCGTCCCTCCCCACTTTGCTTCATTGAAATGGCTCTGTGGGGGAATATGGGGAAGGGGGACTAATGGGAAAATAGCATTTGGTTTCCAGGATGTGAAACGAAGGAGCTGACAGCATCTGCTGCACAAGCCTGTGCTCAGGATAACACTGAGAGTATCCATTACTTCTGCCATGGGACCAAGAAGTTAGGAGCCTCTAGCATGGAGACATATGTCTTGAAGTCTCTGCAATGTTTCAGCAGCACATCCAGGAAGTTGTAGCATATCACAGCAACAGACCCTGCAGCACTAAGACATATCCATAACAGCCCAGCTGCATTCCAGGATCCAGGAAACTCCTTTGCTGAGACACATGCTCCTTACCTCTGCTTTATTACCAGACAGCAGCCCAGAATCTCTGACTTTGAAATATCTGTGAATAACTTATGGTATCTTCTGCCAGCAGCTGCCAGGAGCTCCCCCATCCAAGCTGCACATGCAGTTTGTTAATTCTAACCGTACCTTCCTGAAGTGCAAAGTCTTATTACTACTATCCATTACCTTGGGTAAATATTGGAACAGCAGCATTCAGAACACAATGCACTGGGATGCAAACATGTTCAGCCTCAAGCCCTAAGGATCCTACTGAATTTTTATGCAGGAAAACTGCTCTTTAAGTCCATGGTGATACAACAAATTAACCTGGCCTCAGCTACAGAGATTCAAGGATATTGAGAGGTGGCTGCATTGCCTACATGTGACAAGGCTTAAGCACCTGCTTAATTTTAGGCTGGTTTTTAAAGCTCACAAAGTTTGCACAAAAGTGCTTTTCTAAGGGGTACTTTCCTGTCCTGAATACCAATGCACTTACAGCTACATAAAATCAGTATCAGTGAGAGAAGAGTATCCCTTGTGGGGAGAAAAGTTTTGGAAAAGCAGATGTGGAGGATCCATTGCCTCACGCTAATATTCCACTTTGGAAAGCCAATTTATTATCCCTAATGATTTGAATATTCTGTTCTGGGAAAGCAGTTGTTTGAATAGATGTGTGTGAGGGAAGACACACACACACACAAACTCTCAAGCACAAGATATTGATTCAAACTGTATTTATGATTCCTCAGACCTTTAAGAAATTGATTTTAGACTGTTCTCCCTCTTTCTGTCTCACTCCAGCTGAAAATGAAAGCTCAGTGTAGGATCCCTTAAAGAATTTTTATGATAGAGAAAAAAAAAAAAAGATTTTTCCTAAAGTTTGTGTGAAAAAAAAAAAAAAAAAAAAAGCAAGCCCAAGAATCCTGTGGATTTGGTGGTTCAATATTCTGTCAACTGTCTTTTCACAGAAATAGAAAACTTAGAAATGACATTTAAAAATAAATAAGCAAACAAACACAGCTCCACTTCTTTCTTTCCTTTTCAAGTAAAGTATTGTATTTATTTTCAGTAAGTTCAGACAACTTGATTTCGCAATTCTTCTTTCTCTCTCACCAAAGTCTTCCTTGGAATTCAGTGTTCTCATTAAGATTTTTTTTTTTAAAGAGACTTACACAAACTTAAAGTTACAAAATAGCCCCTGTGCCAGCCATCTGCACTGGCACATATCTGCCAAATGGAATTCAGACTGAAATTCAGGCTTTGGAACTAAATAAACAATCTGTCTTTATTAAGCAAAGCACTTAAGAGTTTGCTCAACTTTAAGCCCAGGTTTAAAATAAAGACTGTAACTTTGCTAAGTTTTAAATGTTCTGATGAGCAAATGCAAAAAGCAACTGCTTGTGCTTTGAAGGAGTTTGTCCTGTTAGCTGCTGTCAGAACTCCTACAGACTCCAGCAAGACCTGCATTAATACCAAGTCACCATAAAATCAACCTCCAGACCATAAGAAAATCTTACTTGAGCATAGAAAGACATACAATATGAGAATAGTTTTTCAGGTATGGACTACTGAATTCTTTTAACTCCTACCATCTTCTTTGTTTTTATTAGCCCCTGTGCTTTCTGCCCAAGTTAGTGTCTTACTCATCGAGGGGATCCACTTCATTTTATTCTAAACACCGAGCACCAGCTAATTATAAACCAAACACAAATTAAACCCATCTTCCCATCCTCCTCTCTGAAACCCCTAATTGCCCATTACCCTGTATTGTGCTCTGACACAAAAGTAATTCTACTAAGTGGGGAGTTTTGTTGTTGTTTTTTCTTTCATAAAAACTGTTAATTTGCTATTAAATCTCTTGTTGAAAGACTAATAGCTTAATGAATGCATTAAACATGTGCAAATTAGGGTTTTTTTACTGCATTACTTAGTTGAAGATTGAAAGGGTATGATACATCGTCATTGGCTCAGTAGGATTTAATGAGGCATTAGACCATCTTCTGTCTTGGAGGCCAGACTTATGAATGATCCCCAGAATTGCACAGGCAACACTTGTCCCAGGTCCCTCTCCTGCTAGTGACATATATTTTCTCCTTGCCTGTTTCTTCTCCCGTCACCACTGATGTACATGAAATAAAAATGTAGTTTCCAGATCAGTTTTATAATGAAAAGTAGCCCATTGCTGATGACAAATGTTGTTTACAGTCACTAGAAAAGAGGGTGGAATGGTGAGTGAATATATTAGAGGAGGAGAAAATAGTTCTTATATTCATTATACTGCCATTTTGGGCCTGTGAAGACACATAACCTTTCCCTTTCTCCCTCCATCATACAGTCACTTTCAGATGTCTACATTAAAATAAAAAGCTGCAGGCGGTGTGCTTTGCATTAGCTACTATCAATGAAGTAGACATTTTCCACCAGTCAAACAGAGCTCCTTGTGGGAATACCATCCCTCTAAACACACTTACTGAGTCTTTTTCTGGATACCTTTGCTACAATGCCCCTCCCCAGGCTCCTTCCTGCTCCGCACAAAAGAAAACCTGCATAAGACAACTAATAAAGGCCAGTGCAACGTCCTGATCCTTGTCAGTTATAAAGGAGAGTGGCATTACCCCATCAGGATGATGTAGGACAGCAACAGTCATTGGTGCCTGCTTGAGGAGAGGGCAACCTCTCTGGAGAGGGTGATTTAGGAAGATTTTCAGACCTCTGAGGCCTGAAGTGAAAGTCACAAGCCCCATTTGCTGAGGATAGAAAGAAAGAACCCTGAAGTCCATCAAAAATTGCATTTGAACTGGGGGAAGCCTGGTGGATGGCCTCAGTTGGACACAGTTTGCAGAAGCTTGCAGGCTTCCAGCATGGGACCAAGAAGACACTGTTCCCAGAGAGGAAGATTTTTGAGTGTGGAGATTGCAGATATGAACAGATTTGGAAGAAAATCTCTCCTGTGAGGCTTGGTAGACTTTTGCTGCACAGGAAAAAGTGGAGGCAAAAGGAGGAGGACGGAGTTTATGGAAGAAAGAGTTTTATCTTGGCAATGACAAAGAAGAAACTGTTTATTTTGAGAAAAATTAGATAAATTACATTCCAGGAGAGGGATGCATATTTTTAATACTTCTGTGGTTGTGTCTGTCAATTAAGAGAGAGAGAGGTCTGTGGAGAGGTGGCTGCAGGACAGCCATCAGCTGAGATGTGCTGGAACAAACCCAGAGTCAGACAGGCTGGCACCTATCCCCACCCTCACGTCTTTAGCCATGATCAAAAGGCTGTCAGATACTAATAAAGTCTTAATGCATCATCTCTCATTCACACTGACTCATGGGAGACAACTAGGGCATCGAAGTTTAGTGGGTCATATTCCTTCTGTAGCCAGCAAAGGAGGATTAGCTCTTCCAGATTTGGAACAGATAAGTTAGGATCCAGGCATGAATTACCATTTTTTCAAGTATTTCTCTGCTGATTTTACAAGGAGCTTTAGGGGTTCCAGCCAGTTATTGGACAGTGAATAGCTTTATAGGACTATGATTTTATTCATCTCTGCAAATCCAAGTATGTGAAAAGCAGCAGGGCTCCATTGCTGCAATTAATGGCTTGCGGTTAGACATCATCTAAGGGCCAAGAGGAGTCACAGGGCATAGAATTACCACTATATCTGTATGTTTTCATCTGAGCTGGTACCCTCCACTGGCCTGAAAGGAATCACATGGAATGGGCACATAAGGGAATATCAGAATGAAAACAAAATTCTTATTGTATGGAAATCTGCAATAATGTGGCCATGGTGTCACCCCTGGTGCTTTCCAACTGTGTTGGGTGGAACCTCCTCTGGTTTGCACTGAAGCCAAAGCAGAAAGAGTGAAGGTGTCAGGCAGTTCCTTTCTGAGGGATCTAGCTTTTAGGGGAATGTGCAAGGACAAGGAGAACTGATGTCTGTTCAGGAAACATTGATGTTCTACTGAGTACTAAGGTCATGCCTCATTTAGCCCCAGCCCACTGACACATTCATTAATTTGTTAAGTAATTGGAGTGTAGTTTCTAAGCTACATTTAGCCGACTAAAATTTAGGGGTTTAGCCTCGCCATCCCCTGAAGGTACATACAGAGGGTGATTGGCATCTATAGAAGACAGATTATTTGTCCCATCTATCTGGATATCAGAGTTGGTATGAGAATAATCATTCTGTGAGATGTATAATGCTGTGCACAGACCTTAGAAAGATCCTGAACAACCAACCTAGACAAGATACCTAACTCTCAGGTTCAGCTAATCTTTTTGCACCTCATAAGTTATGAAAATGTTTTACAGGTTATCAACAGAACTCACTTCACCCATAATTAGGAAACATTTGATTTAAAAGCCTGCATGAATGCTGACTGTTACTCTTTAGAAATACAGCCATTTCTGGGGGGAAATAAGGTAGTCCATGTACCTTACAACAGAGTTGTTGAAAGCAAGTGTACCCATACATAAAGAGTAGTGGAAGCTTGTAATTTTAAAATATTTTAAACTCAAAGATTCATGCATGGGAAGTTACAAACAACTTTTTTTTTCAGGACAGTTAGAAATCAGAGGTATTTATTCAAACCTTAAAGAACTGTGAATAATTGTCACATACACAGGTGAATATTGGCACATGTGCTATGAAAGAGAATGTGTCCCTGCTATTCAAACTAAACATTTCTGTGTTCATATTGCCTATAGTCTGGGCTCACATTGTTACCTGCATACAGCACAGCAATGATGTACAAGGTCAGTGGCAGACTGTACTCTTATTGTTAGTGTTTGAAGAGGGAACATTTTATCCTTCACAACAAATCTACATATAGGCTATTGAATGAAATACAATAGCCTCACTAAATTACTTCATCCATTAGCTAGATGCCTGTAAGAAAAATAAAACTGTATTTTTTATGATCCGTTATGGAATGTGAGGTAAACAACATGCATTCAGGGAAAAAACTGGTATCTAATCCCAAAAGCAGCCAAATTTTGGCATTCAAAGGGAGGTGGGAAATTTCTTTCAGCATTATTTAGTAATAATTTAGGAAGTCAAGATGGTCTAAAGTATGAGTCCTGTATATACACAACAAGGGAGACAGCCTCTGTTCCAAGGGGTCTATGATTTGAATTGGTTGATCTAACATGCACTCCTCACCTTGAAAGAGGATATCAGGGTGCAAAGAGAGTTCGGGGCTCCCTGGGGGCTGGGGAGCCATGAGAGATCCCCCTGGGAGCTGGCAGGGCAGAGTGTCAGAGCCTGGGACCCATCCCACAACCCCAGAAAGGGAGCAGGACAGCCATGGAGCCAGCCACAGCAGACCAGCCTCCTACAGCATCTCTGGGGCAGGGATTGATGGCCCTGGGCTGGGCCTCTGGGTCCATGGGACAGGCTGTTGTGTGTGGGATGGAGTCCCTGCATTTAGGGATACCCCTCTCATACCTTAAAGATTCCCCAGACCTTCTGTGAGCAAGAGTGATGAGGTAGCAGGTGAGCATCACCTCTAGTGTTAGCCCAAGCAGTAATCACTGCATTGCTGATATCATAGTACCAGGTCCTGAGGGTGATGTTGCAGTTCCTCCACCTCATTTCATCCCACAATAGGTAGTTGCAATGCTCCTTGCTTTCCATTTTGATCCAGTGGCTCCCAAACACTTCTCACAACACTAGCAAATATGCTCCATTATGTAATAAGGTAAGAGCCTCACTGTTGAAGGGAAGATGTTGGGACAGATACTTTCTTTTATCTTTCTCTTTTTTCCTCGCTCAGACTCTGCTGATGAAGCTTCTTTTTTCCTTCCCAGTATTCCCAGTCTCCCTCCGAGCTCAGGACTCAGCTGCCATTCTAGAAAATCTGATGTGCAGGTCACACTTCAAGGATGTAATCAGAAAATGTCATGGGGGGTGGAGGAGCAAGAGATGCTGACACAGAAAAGCCATTCTATTTTAAGCAGGCGAAATGCATGCCTACTCCCAGCCTTGGAATTAGCAGGGCTTCCTGCCCTGTGTGCCATGAATCATCTCAATCTGGCTGGGGAAGTTAGACTTCTTTCCCCAGCCTTTGCAACAGCATGCTGAAAAGGGTGCAACAATTTCCCCATTGGGGGTTAAGGCAGCTGGATGGGTTTGCTGGGTCTGGTTGGAGCAGTGAGCAGACTCTCAGTGTCATTGGGAGCTGTGGCACAGAGAGTGGGATGTATCTGGCAAGTTGAGGGTAACTCGTGAATCTCTTGAAGATGTCACTTAAGTGGCAGTAAGTGTCTAAGAGCTCTCATCACAGCAAACACTGCAGCAGGGGTGTGGGGTAAAAGGGGGCAGAGGAGGGACAATGAGAACCTTTGAGGAGAGGAATGAATGATACACCCCTGGCATAGGCCTTTCCTTGCAGCTAAACTCACGTTCTCCAATCCTTTTCCATTAATAATTCAGGCATTCTCCAGTGAGGAACATCACTGAGTCTTGGACCTGTGAGAAAGCACCACTGGATGGACCAAGGAGAGCTGGGACTGGGCTAGCACCATGGCTATCCCACCCACAATCCTGCTGTGACTGAATCGGAGCAAACAGCAAGTGAGTATAACTCCATCTGTCTTGCATAGGAGGGAAGAGAGATATTTGCATTATAAACATAACCCATAGGTGGGCAAAGATTCCACTGCCTCATATGCCCAGAGATTACATCAAAACAGGAGCTGCGACTGGAAGAGAAGCTTCCTGTGACCTGTTGGTGCACAGTGTCTTTACCGTAGTCTTCAGAGTACATAATCCTACAGAGCCACCACTTTTTTCTCTCTTTTATTCAGGATTCGGAAAGCATAGCAATGAGAAGGTGGTTGACCTTCCAAACATTGCACTTGAGGAACAATTCAGTGTGGAGGTAAGGCAGACCTGTGCCCAGTTAGGAGTGCTAAAACTTTGGTTCACAGTGGAGGGCAAATTTTTTGCTTCACGGCACTCATGCGTTGTGTGACCATCTAGTATTTGTCTCTCCAGGTCTTTTGGAACCACTCCTAATTCCTAGAAAGAAAAATAAGGGATATTCTTGGAGGAAGGATGGGATAGGCAGCAACCTGGGTTTCTTATTGGCATTGTAATTATTTGCATGCTCTAGGCAAGGAGTCTGAGGAGAGTAAACAAAGCCTGAAGAGTAGAAAAATAGAAATACCACAACAGAGCTTGTTTCAAGGCCCCCAGAATATGTGATTTCTTTTCTTATGGGTAGGAGAACAATGTGAACCAAATGTCACCAAGTCTGAAGCAGTTTGAATGATGTGCTCCATACTGAGACACAAATTCCTGTGAATCAGGCATATTGCATATTGCTGAGACAACTCAGCCCTTCAGCATGTTTTTGAGCCTGACTCAATTAAAACACAAAGCAGGTAAAACCAGGACAAAAGCTCATTGTTTGTTTATCAGACGTAAAAAACACGTATAGTTTTCAGATTATAGCTTGGCACTGGAAGGGCTTCTGCCACTCAGGCCCTGCTATAATAGCAGCCTGCTCTAATAACAGGCTGTTAGAAAACAATGCCACAGAGCGGACAGGCAAAGACACATCCAGGTCACAAGGCAGGAGGCAGGGATCCCACAGGCTGATCTTGGCTTTGAAGCTAATGAATGCAATAAATAGAGAGTCACTAGAGCATGAAAAGCACGCCTTCCAACTGCAGCTGAATTAACTTTCCTCCTACTGCCTCTGAGTCAGGCAAAGCCTGTTTGTTGGCATGTGGGTTGACTAACCTCTCGCTGACCATGAAACTGGCTGGCTACCTGCATCCCTTCTCTTAGTGCCGGGAGCCTAAGAAAAGATGAACCTCGTTGTCAACAAACCCCTTGTCATGGCAGTTGTGTTGACTAACCTTTTAACCAAGACTTACACATAAATCATCACTGGACAGCCATACCATCCTATTCACCCACTCACACACCCAGTTTCTGATTCATTAAGAGTTGCTCTTCACTTACCACCTTCCCTCCAAAATAGTTCCATGTATCTGTTAAGAAATTTATCCCCCTAACTGAAATGGTCTAGTGTCCCTGATTTAAGCCATTGTTCAAAACTCCTCTCTGAATTAACACAAAGTTTTCTGCATTACCTTAGAGTCATGTTCTGGTCTACAGCTTGTTTCAGCATCCTCAGCCTATCTCTAGTTTCCATGAATCAAAGCAACTTTCATGGCATTGTATTCCCCAGAGGCAACTTGTCTCCTGAAGCTTTTTCCACTGCCCCAGCATCATCTCTCTTTCTGTCTCTTCAGATCTATTTCTTCTGCTGAAAATTCAATTAAAGCCTCATGATCAAGTCAATAAAGTGAACAAAGGTGGGCTGGGTTAAACTGAGGTTTAGGATGAGTAGCTATGTGAAGAACTGAAAGGAAGGCAGGCTTTGTTATTAAGAAACTGGAGAGGCAGGATTCCTCACTCCTCACTTAGGTATGTACAGTATAGGTGGCTACTTTTAAGGTAGGTGTCTATGCTCCCACTAGAGTCATTACAGATCCAGCCAATACATGCTCATCCTCAGATCTGCTGACTATACTAGTAGATCTCCATCAGCGATAGCTGGAATTGATCAGTGAAAAAAGGGGGCAATATCTCATACACCATCCAATTGGGTATGTGATTCTGGACGCATGAAATAAGTTCATCTGTATGGTCTGTACAGTCTTTTCTCTCAATTACCCTGCAGCTGTATCTGTTCCAAAAATAACAGCTAGCTCCTTTGCATTTTGTGATTGTGCCATCATAATTAAAACAAATTCCAATCTCCAAACAGCAGTGGTAGAAGCCCATCAATTTTATGGGGGAGAATGGACAAATGCTTTTTCCAAATTATTTTTACTCCAGCCTACCTGGTTTCAGATCTGTCTTTGATTCAATTTGGTTGCTGTGGAAACAGCCATGACATCAGACTTGGGAGTCGTGACATCGTTGAGTGAATAACCATATGCTGAAGAAGGCAGCAGGAAAAATGAAGTAAACAAACGTGTTTATCCTCAAATGCTCCTACCATGAGGAACTGGAATCTCCAATGGTAATTTACCACACGGTGCTAATGTGTTTGTTATAATATATTTCTTAATTCTTATTTCTTTTATTTTGGCTGAATATGAAAGTTCATCAGGGCTGGAACAAACAGGGGAAGCATATTGAAATGAGCATTACAGATCTGTCGTGCTCTAGTTTATGGTCTTTTCTCAGTGATACACAGTAAGTAAAACAAGCACTGATTGAGTCAGCTGCCTCCTGGGTGTTCATTTGCTGTAGTGTGAGGAATATTAATGCTAAGTACATCCGCGTGCATCAGGAAAGGCAGGAGGAGGCAAGCAGATTACCCCGGCTTAGGGGTATTATACACGCGTCTGCAACTTCCAAAGACACAGAGAGGAAACATTTCTGTGGGTTTTTGTCTCTTATCTTCTTACAGTCTTATAGATTTTGGAGATGCATTGCCTGGGAGTTTTAATACTCAGAGTTTTCAGGGGGGATTGTGATTATATTTTTTTTTTTTTTAAATCCTCCTTTTCACAGGAAAAAAACCAGCAAAAAAGCAAGCACTGAATTTCATCAGGATAAAGAAAAAGAAGATTCCACTAGAAGAAAGAACAGATGAAAAAGAAAAGTTTGATTAAAGTCCCCTCTTGTTCCATGTGTTTGATGTAAATATCTTCACACCTTTCTCTTTTCCTTTGCAACCTCAGCAGAGGGTTCAGCCCGTCACCAGGGGATTGAGTTCCAAGCTTAGGGCTTTGTAGTTGCTGCTGCTCTTGCTGCTGTTGTCTAAAGGGATTATAAGGCTTTGTAAATCTCGTGTTAATACCCTGGAGGGGAAAAACGAGTTTCCAAATAACCTTTTTTGTATATCTTCTGTCTAAGGTACCCCAGGAAAAGAAAAATTAGGAAGTGTTTTGGCTTCAAGAGTAGGTCATTTAAAGTTCACAAGCAAAGTCTCCATCCTTTCTGACCTGGTAACTCCCAGTGCAGACATGGCCCTTGTCATTGTGCTGCTAACAGCAGGACCAGTTAGGAATAGCAAGGCACTTCTCTGTTCACCGGGGAACACATTCAATCTTAGACCGGATTTTTAAAAAGCACCTGAAGAAACTGAATTAGGTGCTTAGCTCCCACTACATCCTTTGGCAATGTTTGGGCACTTTATATTCTATAACTTCTTTGGAAAATCCTAGCACGGGATGCAACTCCATAGCTTCAGACTGACTCTCTGTATCTTTTCAAACCTTTTTCTTTTCTGAAGGAGGATTGGTTTTTGAGCCATGTCGCAACGTTTCCCTTCAGATGCAGTTGCTGTTGCAAAGGTGCAGAGCTGATTGATATTCAGGGAGCATTGGTGGCTGTGGGTCATTCAATATTCCAGTGTGAGGAGTGAATTGCTCAGTATTCCAGGTGTGTGCCACTGCTCGGTGTCAGTCGGTACCCAGGACTGTACAGCTGTGGATTGCTCAGTATTCCTAGGGTGTGTTTCAGGTGCTTAAAGGCTGCCATGGAGCACTTGGGTGCTTGCCAGGATGAGAATCTTTCAGTATTCACATCTGTCTCTCTCTAGTAAGGGGTGAGGCACGCAGCCATCCATCTGATTCTCTGCCCTACCAGATTTTGAGAACAGAAATGAAAGCGATGGTCAAAGAGAAAATTATAATGGAGAAGAGGGGAAAAGAGACATGGGGAAAGAAGAGAAAGGGAGAGATATGAAAGGGCAGTTCTTTAGAAAATGAGATCTTTGAGCCCCTTACATGGGTACTTT
The DNA here is from genome assembly GCA_013401275.1 of Pandion haliaetus. Classification (NCBI taxonomy): domain Eukaryota; kingdom Metazoa; phylum Chordata; class Aves; order Accipitriformes; family Pandionidae; genus Pandion; species Pandion haliaetus. The sequence goes on along the minus strand of VYZV01014337.1, from coordinate 992,198 downwards.
GCAGGAGCCATAGTTTAGGTTTAAATTAAAAGAGTGAAGGCAATGCATTCCATCTTTGTAAGACTGACTTAAGAATCCACAGCAGAGCTGTCCATATATATTCATTATCAAACTTTTTGGTACTGGTCAGTGTTAGGTTATGTGATAAAATGCTTATCCCCACAAACACAAAGGATTGCAACAGAAGGTGAAGGAAACCCAATGACCTAAGTAGAGAAATGCAGCCCGCTGACCCAGCTCCTCACAGGGCTGTCACAGCAATCAGCCCCATCCCTTGGGGGTGAAACCATCATGATGAGGCAATTGGAGAGGCTGTTCAGACCACCCTTCCCACTGAGAAGGTTTACTGCCAACAGGGGTATGGTACTCATTGTTAGACACAGAGAAGAGCCTTTTGAGATTGTACAAAACTTTGTAAAAATCTGTTTCTAAAATTTTCTTAAAGAAATTTGTAGAAATTTTGGCATGTTGTGTATGAGGAAAGCACAACTCCCCAGGTTTTGGTTTTTTTTTTTGTCTGAAATTATGACAATTTCATAGTAATATTGAAACATGATATTAATGACTAACAGAAAACTTTTTCATTCACTCAAATAATTTTTTCTTACAAATTGTCCTCTAACAATTTTGCCTTTTCAGAATAACATTCAGATTTGGGACAGAGAAAAAAGAATCTTAGTTTTCGGATAGGAGAAAATGTTTCCAACACAGTTCTTTTCATAAGACCATCTGCTCCTTTGTTACCAGGTATGAGTTTGTACATATAAATGCCAGCTACTACAGATGACATGCCAGCACTGTGTGTAGGTATTTCTGAGGATGCCCAGCATAGGTCTGAACAAATGGGCTGGCTATGGAAGTGGGAGAAAAAGTTGTGTTTTGGAAAACCGAGAATGAGAATGGAATCTATTATCTGCTTTAAGGGATGTTATACTGCAATGAGAGTGGAAGTGGCCTGTAGCTAGAGTGGGCACCAGTTAAAGCTCACCCTGTCTTCAAAAGGTACTGATCTTTCTGGAGTAACAGTGGGTAGGGGACAAATCCATGTTTCTTCATTGCTAATATTCTGCATTTTTACACAATTAACGTAAGTCTTAATGGTTCTCCAGATCTGTCTTCTGTAAATCTGTGCTTCACAGTCTCCTTCTTCCCTTTTCTCCTTTCTGGGTATGCCCACTGATCTGGAAGGCTTCACATGTATCTTTTCTTTCTCCATCAACCCTTGGCCTTAAAGCATTAAATCAGAGTTCTATGGATCTGCTACACCATGAAAATATTTAGTGGATATGTTTATTTGTGATTCTTGATTCACTCAACCCACTCTCTAAAGGAATCTCTCCTAACATGCCCCCCAGTACTTAGCTATGAAAATTACATTCCCTTCCCCATGAATTTGTCAGTGCAGGGAACATCACAGCCTGCTTCAAAATGCTGCACTGTACTTCTCAATGGTATTTTATGACACATTTTTCAAATCAAATTTAAAAGCATAACTGAGTGGAATTAAATTAATGCCGTCTGGTAATGTCAGCAGCACCGGAGCTGTGCATGGCTGGCTTAGCTTCTAAACCTCTGGCAGCTTCCTGGGACTTATTTCTGACTTCAGGGAAATAGTAAATGTGGTGATGTGAATTTTTTTAAAAACTATATCTCTGGAAGGGAGTGTGTGGGAGTAAATAGATGGCAGCTGAGGTCTTGCTAGAGTTTCCCAGGGAAGGTATCTTTAAGTTTAGATGTAGGTATGTTCCTGCGTACAACTGGGGGGAGGGTATATGAAATTAGAATAAATATCCATGTGAGTTTTAGTGTGATGGATGCATATCCAAAAGGTCTGAGAATATCCCTAAATTACCCAGGCAGATCTTATTGGGTCTAGTTTGGGGGTTTTTTTTGTCCCCTCACACCTGCTTACACAGTGTGATGAAATATATCCCAGAAATGAGCATATCAGTACATATTCTAATAATGAAGATGATGATTTAGAATGGCAAAACGTTGCATCGCTGAACAGAACGCACGGTTTGTGCCTGTTTATATTTTTGTCTGTGCATAGTCAGGAGAGACTGCTAGCAGCTTTTGAGCTGGAAAATTGTTAATACAACAGTATTCGTATAGGATGAGAGAACTATGTGTGTGTGTGTCCACATGCTGGTGTATGCAGGGTCATGGACACATGCAGGCTAATGCATTTTGTGTCTATAGAAGTTTTAATGCTTATTCTACTAACGTAGAGACCATGTATATCTGTCTGATACAGTGTCTGCATAAACACAACCTCAGTTATGTACATCCAAATTTTAGCTTTTTTCACTTTATATGTTTTAAATGCAATAACTCCAGGGTTGGCGGGTTTTTTTTGCATTGTGAAAACATTGCATAATAATTTTAGCCAAATTAGATCCCAATTGCTCCAAGACTATATAGCACAGGATGTACCTCGTCAGTGCCCAACAATATTTTTTTATTCCACAATGACTTTACATTTACTTATTTCATTCAGGGGTGTACTTGAATGCATTGATTGTCTGTACCTCTTTACCTTTCCACACAGGCGATACTCGAAATATTCCCTCCATAGAAGAGGGAGAAAATTTCTAGTGGCCATGCTAGATTAGATTTGCACAGACCCAAGGTGGGTCCAAATGAGCTCTGCAATCTAGCTGAAGCATGCAA
>VYZV01014337.1:933253-989452 GCA_013401275.1 Pandion haliaetus | reverse complement strand
ACGCAGGTGCCAACTGCCACTCAGTCCACAGGATAAGACTAGAGCTAGTCTGAAGTAACCCTTCATGATACACAAATAAAATGACTGTTGGTCTTTAGCTTCTGCTTTGTTTTGTTCGCTTGCTTGCTTGCTTTTCACCTTTATGGCAAATACCTTTTCTTTAAGGCTACAAAATGTATGGTCCTCCCTTTATTGAAAATGTCATAAGCAAACACAATAGCCCTCTCCCATAAAACACGGCATGTTTATAGAGGTAACCTCATGACCTTAACACCATGATGACTTGTCCTGATTCCTACATTTGTACTATAGGTTTTTGTATCTTCTGGATGCGTTTGTGACAAGAATACTTTGAGGTCAGGTAATGCATTTGTACTGGTATACACAGCACCAGAGATACTTATGCTTCTCTATAAATAATAAAGCTGTCTTGGATTTACTTGGAGACAGAGATGCAGGAGTACAGGAAGAGGGGAGTGTAATAAGGGAGGAGGGAAAAAAAAGCAAACCAAAAAATGTCAATTAAAACTCATACTAATCCTACCTAAGCATAACAGAAAACGATGAAGCCAGAGGAAATCCATATGTGAATGAGATCTGAGATTCAAAAGGGAAAAAAAAAAATTTGTAATGCTGCATTGTTTATTCTCTGTGACCTATGAAATGTGACCTATTTCAGAAAGATTTTTTTTTTTCCTGGGTGCCCTGACCAAGTCTAGTTTGAGCATGGAATTTTGCTAGGATTTCTAAAGGAACTTGTGGGAACTGGGACTACCCCAGAATTTCATGTTTTTTTAAATGTTGAAGCAAAATGGCTGCACAAATATTCTTTTTCCCCTCCTTTGTTTCTTAAAGCTTGGACTCAGTGCAACACAAGGTTGAAGTAAAGTTTCATAAGGTGTTCTTAATGCACAGGGATTTACATCAGCTAAACTGCTGGAATTTTGTATGCTAGGCAGAGTAAGACTCATTTCCTTAATTTAAGCATCTAGGTGTTCAACATCTAAGTCTGATCTAGTCACGCCAGGCTTCCTCTATAGACAGCAGGGAGAAGTAGGCTCCCCTGGAAGATGTCTCATTTCATTCTCAAGAACAGGGTCTAATCTGGGTCAGATGAATTACCTCTGGAGGTACCCACAGCCCCAGACACAGAGAGAGATTGGGGTGATTATCTCAGACCTCTCACTGTTAGACTTCTAAAGAGAAGGGGGATGAATCCTGGCCTTAGCAGCTATTACATTCCTGTGGGTTAGGGTGCTTCAAAATGTCTCTCTTCTTTGCTAGCTTGAAAGACTCCCTCTCTCTCACCGAGAGACAATTTCATGCTCTTAGACAAAGTACTAAGCCATGAAAGTACAATTCAAGTCTGTTTTTACTGTAGGGCTGGTTAAGGAAAAGGGCCATAGGATGTGCTTTGGATTGAACTGAGGAGCTGACATTGGTATCTGGGAAATGTTCCAGTAGACTGAGCAAGAAGGCTGTGCTCAGTGCCAGCATAAAAAGATGCAATTTTCATGGAGATGCATCCATTTACACCTGGTCTGCATTTGGCATGGGGAGAAGAGAAACTGCCCCTTGATCAGGGCATATTTGATATATTGAGTTATCTCCCTCATGAGCAATGGAGTAAAGATGAGTACACGTTTGATATGTTATAGTGGCTTCCTATAAATATTAAAGCAAAAGGAAACTTCACAGACTTATGGGATGGAAGCACCTGCAATTCATCTACACAGACCATACTGAGTTTGAGGTAACTGCCAGCAGCAAGCTTCCCTGAGGGGTCATTAATAGCTCACTCTGGGCTTTTCCCACTTGCTTTTCTGCTTTTCCAGGGTCTTCGTGGCTGGAAGGAAAACTTTGCATTCCTCATCCTCACCTTGGAGCTCTTTCTACTGTGCCTAGGGAGAACGTGAAATCACCACCACTGGAGGTTTTTAAAAAAAGACTAGACAAACTTGTGTCTTGAAAATCATTGATCTTCCTGACCCTACTTGAAAGCAAAAGGGTTGACTAGCGGTCATTCAACAATTTGTCCACTTCTGTTTACCACACATGTCCTCAAATGGTATGATCTCTAAAGAATGATTTCTCAGCCTGCAAAACACCTGAACACATTGCATGAAATGACTGCAAAAAGCAATTGAACTACGAAATGAAAATGCACTTCCACATGCTATAAACAAACAAAATAGTGAGGGAACAAATGAATGAATAAGTAGTCAAAGCTTTAGCCTAATTTCTGTGTGGCTGTACATAAAAATTGTAACAGAAGTTTTGTATTTTTGTTTTGCTTTCAAAATAATTTAACAATTCTCCATTTGAAAACAGGAACAGTGTTCGAAAGGCTAGTCAACTGGATCAATACCACAGACTCTGAGACGTGGCAAGCCCCACAAGAAGTTCAGCGAGTTTCCTGGTTTTAATCACTAGTTCACTGGTAGAGCACCGTGAGAGCCTGGTATCCCCCAACCTCTCCTTTCCATGTTTTTCTTGTGTCTTTCTGCTGCATATAGCAGGGTCATGTATCAAAAAATCCCACCAGAGGAAGACTGATCACAGCAGGGCTTGCTGGTGTCATCTGAAGTCATTGTCCTCCTCTTTCTAACCCACCCTCTTGCTGATTTCTTGTTAGATTGTTTACACTCCAAAGATTTCTGCTGCACCCCTTAAGAAAGGAGCTGTAATTGCTGATCCAGCTGTTAGATGTTCCCCTCAGTACAATCTGGAAGTCAGTAAACAACCATCTGATGTTTATCATCATGATGCAGAGGAACTGAATGGTGCTGCCTGATTCCTCCCTGGAACACAACGGAGGGAGCCCTGCACACTTATGTGCTCTGTTCTCTGCTGGCTCAGCGTTTGCTTCGAAGTGCATTGCAAAGTCAGAGTCTGGGATTTTTCAAAGGTACTTGCTGAAAGGAGTGACTTTCTGACAGCCACAGGGTTGTTAGCTGAAAGGCTGTTGTTGTAAAACTGGGAAAATGTTTCCTCTTGCTAGGAACAATACTTGTCTCTTCATTTCCCTGGATGGTTTTGCACTGCTACCTGTCCTAAGGCACGAAGTTAACTGAAAGATGCAGAGAGGTCACTAAAGAGCTGAACAACAGAAGTAAAATGATAAGAAGTATAACTTCACCTCAGTGGAGTTAGCTTCAAAATTGTTGGATCAGCAATGGCTCTAATTGCATCTACTATTTTGGGGGGTTTATTTATTTATTTATTTATTGTGTTGCTGTGAAGAGTAGCTTGAAGAAAGGAGAGTCGAGATGTCAGACAGGCAACTGCATGTGTCAGGGAGAAATGAGTCAGGTTAGAACACATCATCTGACAGAGACAGTTATGAAAGCCATAAAAGGCTTCCCCCTACTCAGAGATGCGTAATTCATCAGACCTTTCAATATGAATTTAACAAAGAGAAATATTTCTGTGAGTCTCCCCTCCCAGGAATTTCTTCTTCAGCCTCTATGCACTTTGTCCACCCTGCATGAGAGCATAAAGGATAAGTGTCAGAAGTTAATTTGGGGCCTGAGGATTCTTGAAGGAAAACACCTGTAGGGCTCAACATCTGGCTACCCTGGGCGCAGAGCAGGTGAACTGCAGAATTACACCACAAGAAAGGTAGAAGTTGAAGAAGGGTCTGAAACCAAGCCAAAAGCAAGAACCCTGAAAAGAAAGGTACGGATGGTAACCTGGTAATACTAGGATTTAAATGTTGTATGAGGTGCAATACCTAAATATTTCTACCTGCAGCTTCTTAGGAGTCCACTGACAGTGGATGAAATGCATCTCAAGGATATGGAAAGGAGATACACATCTCTAGAGTGACCCTTCTTTCTGCTGTTGATGTTTTTGCTGCCAGCTTTCACTATGCTGATGTCAACCAGGAGTTGATACGAAGGAAACAAACTGAGTGGTCCTTTCCCCAGTTCTGACCAGCATGAAGCCGAGGGTACTGCTCTTCCCCTAGAATTCCATAATTCATCTGACAGCAGCTTTCCAAGATCCATATCAGCTCTCAAAAGTGTTCACACCTCACCACAAGTACATATTCTTTGGCTGATCTGCAGTCAGGGATCATTACGTTTCAGAGACTAGCCAGGCAGCTCAGTGTGCTTACCTCCAGCATGCCCGTGAGCTGAGGCACACATGTAGAAACCTATTAGAACTGTAACTCCTGGTCAGATGCAAAGCCACGTGCAGAGTCACTGAGCTGTGCATTCTTTGCAGCATGAATGCTTCTCCCTCCCTTCCCCCAGTGTAGTATCAATCTTTAAGTCTTGTTCACACCTCAATAAAATTATAAGTGTTCTTTTATTACTGCCATATGTATTGTTAGACACAAACCTCTATCGGCTGCCATAAGACAATCTGAAAATGGCTCTTACAGGCTTGGCAATAACCAGCTGAAAGTACTCCTCTGTTTAGACTGGGTATGAAGCATGAGAACCCTCATTTGTTCCCTTACTCTTTTTCCATATTTTCACCAGTAAGAGAGAAACAAACTCAGCTTCTTCATCAGTAAGTTGATTTCAGGTTCTAGTGCAAGACCTGGATGCAGTGGACAGATTCTTGGCTGCTCTAAGTCATTGTGCCAATTCACATCCAGCTCAGGTGCCAGTGTTTTGTTAAATCAAACCTCTGCATTCGATAAAATAATTCTTTATGAAATTAAAATTAGGTTTTAACATCTGTAGCAAACAGAGGGTGTGCTCACATGTCATATCTGCACCTGTGCAAATGCCAATTAACCCAGTATAATTAGTCACAATTTTTACTCATTACCACTAAGATCAGAATCAAAACCAGGATTTACTTCGGCATTTTTCATTCTTTTTTTCTTTTCCAGATCATGATCTTCCTATCACTAAAGCAGATCAGGGTTTTTATGTAGATCGCCATGTGGGGCCAATCTTAAGGAAAAAAAATAAATACTCTAAAACCAAACCCTCAGAACCAAATTTCCAAGACCTCAGCACCTGAAATGCAGATGCGATTTTCAGAAGAGTTTGTTTCCTATTTAACCACCTAAAAGAATGGAGAAATCTTTGTCCTTTCTCTGCCTCTAGCAGTTTTTACCATAGTGCATATGATCAAAAGAAATCAATTCACAGAAAATGGAGCATTTTTGCAAAAATTTGGCTCCTACTGTGAGCCTTGAACCCTTCTGAAAATGGTTACAGAATGTGGCTATTTCATCACTGCACGAGGCTTTCCTGCCCTAGTTCAGATTTTGTAACAAATACATGTTATATGACAAGCAACAATGCCCCCTCCCTTTATTTATCATTATTCATTAATCACACCTCAGCAATCATCTATATTATTTATTGTTATTATTCATTACTTTTTGAATTAATAATAACCATAGCAGGGACTACCATTGTGAATTACACAGGGAAAGACAGGATATTTTTCTAGATCTTTTCACATGTAAAGTACTGGACTCCCACAGACTTTCTTTATGAAGAAGTATGCTGCGGATATGAAGAGTAGGAAGAATTTTGTAGCTACTATGGTTTAACTGAGGAAAAGNGGGAAGGGTAAAGAAAAAGAGAAAAGCTTTCAGATATTGAACTCTTGAACTCTTCTTCAAAATTCAAATAGGAGCAGCGAAATTTGGGTTTGGGTGCTATTATTTCATCATTGGATTGAAAGGAATGGACTAATATGCTTTGTTAACATCGTTGTATGTACTCACAACTCTCCTGAGCATTAACTTTTTTTTTTTAATCTATTTCAGTACTGTATGGAGTTGCATTGATTTTGATGGAACTTCTGGCAGAGAGACTTATCTCCAGGATGGCTTTCTGATCACTTCCAAAGATAGAGATTGTGATCCCAATTGAAACTGAAGTCACTCCTGAGCTTAAAGAAATGTAACAACCCTGATCTAGATGTCCATCCACAGAAAGCTAATTAAAGTATTCTTAAAAGCATCCAGTAAAGGACAGTTCATGGCTGTCCTTGCTAGTTGATTTAAGAGCTACAATTTCTTCATCTATCACATATCTTCTTTCTGCTGGAAATTAAACCTAGTACTCATTATCTTACACCCTCAGAGAACAACTGATCCTCTGCTAAAATGTCCTTTAGCATATTAGAAGGCTGCATTGTGTCCTCTTTCAGTCTTTCCTTTTTAAGGCTTAACTGCTTCAACTTTTCTCACAGGTCCTGTTTTCTCATCCTTTTCTCCTCCTTGCTGGCATCTGTTTGAATCTCTCCAATTTGTCCACATTATAAAACGGGGTACCCAGAAGTCCTCACACTCCAGCTGCAGCCTCCTCAGTGCCCAGCTAAGCAGAATATATGATCTACCTGGTGTTACTTTCCAGAGTAAGATTTGCCTCTTCTCACTGTTAATTCATATTAATCTTGTGCAGTATTATAACCCCTTGATCCTTTTCCACTGTACTCCCATCAAGGCAGTTATCTGTTTCATGGGCATAGTCATAATTTCTCCTTTCTAAGGAGTCATTTACACCATTGTCCTATTGAATTTAATCTTGTTGATTTCCTACTGGTCCTCCAACCTATCAGAATCATTTTAAATTCTAATCCTGTCTCCCAAAGTGCCTCAGTCCCTTCCAGCAAAGCATCATTTGTAAATTTTATAGATGTGCACCTTAGTACATCAACCACATGGATAATGAAAATATTGAAGTGTGGGACTCCAATTCTAGTGTCCTTCCAGTTTAAAGCAGAACTTTTAATGCATGACTTCTCAGCCGATTGTGGACCCATCCTGGTCTAGAGGACTTCCTCTAGATCATATTTTCCTAATTTGCTTATAAGAAAAAGAAGTGGGATCATGTTAAAAGCAAGATACACCACAACTACTGCATCCTCCTAAACCAGTATGGCAGGTGGCTCTGTTAAAGAAGAAAATTAGATTGATATGACAAGATTTGTTCTTTGCAATCCCATGTTGACTGCAGCTTTTATCATTTTATTATCCTCCAGGTGCTTATAAATGGATTGTTTAATAATTTATTTTATTATTTTTCTGGCTTAAAATGACTAGTATATAATTCCCTGGGCCCACTTTACACCTTTCCAAATCTAGGAATTGTTTGTCCTTCTCTGGTCCTCTGGGCCCTCCCCAGTATCAGTGAGTAGCTGAAGATAATTACTAATCATGCAGACAGCGAAGTAGCAGTTTCCTTGAGAGTTTTGTGTAGTCTGACTCACATGCAAGTCACCTATATGATGTTTAACCTATTTGTTCCCTATTGTGGAAAATTCTTGTGCTTCACAAGATCCCTGTTATTTTCTTTTGGTCACCTACACACTTTTAAGTCTGTATTTCTCCACCTGCATCCCTTCCAAAGTCTGTCATTTGCAGGTTGAACTTCTCCAATTCTCTCCTTGCTCATTTGCACTATTCTTTCATATCCATCTCAGTCATATATCAAGGCACTTGCATTTGATTAATACTTTATTTTCACTTGTCAAGTCTTTAAAGACCTCTTTGTGTGTCTATACTGGTCTCTCAGTTTTCTTCCTGCACTGCTGTGCCTTTAACATGGTCGCTTTTAGCAGGTGCTAACTAACCTGCACCTCTTCCCTTCCCTTTCATGAAGTTCCTTTATCAGTCTCCTGCATTTGCTCCACTCTGCTCTCCCTGTGTTCCTGCTTTTCTGCCTTCTCTTTGAATTCTGAATCCAGTAGGTTTGTGGTGACCATTTTCACAGAGGTTTATTTCCACCACCTAATTCTGACCAAGTACTTCAGGTTAGGACTACGTTAAACAGTCATTTGTAAAATATACAGACAATCCTGAGTGAAGTCACCAGCATTGCAAGTCTTTCTCTTCCCATACGATTCCTACCAACCTTTATTCTCTATTAGGCCTTCAGGAACCAATTTTAATTGGATATACCACAAAAATTAGGTCTTGTATTATTAGATCCTTGAAGTCTGGCAGGGGAATGATTCAGCTCTTGCATGTTTTCATCCATCTTTGATATTTTACTTCACCTGTGTCTGCAGCAGTAGGTACTGTAGGTTGCCATTGCCTATGGGGAACCATGACTATGTAGGTTTCTTAAGAATCACATTAAGAAAAAAAAAAACCCAACTTTGCAAAACCCAACCCAGTCATATCGCTAACCACTCTAGGGTCTCTTGAAACCTTTTTCTACTATGCCTCAATTAATATGTCCAGGAAAATAACAGTAATAATAAAAGAGAAAAGGAGGAAAATTATAAGTTCAATAGAAAGCACCTGCCAGAGTCAGGCCAGGGACCTGTGCACCAGCCCTTACGCTTAGAGTATGTCTGACTGCAGGTGTTTGTTTGCTCCCCTCACTGCAGGTTTGGGAGCACAGAGAGTGTCCTTTGATATTCTGCACACAAAATCCGAGACCACTTTGGGTCATCTCTCAGAGAGCTGGCAGAAAGACCTTCTCCCATCCTGTCAGCACATGTTGATCCACATGCTTTTTTTTGCCTAGAAGGTAAATTACACTCAAGTAAAACATTTTGAAGCTTCCTTACCCTGGGTTTGGTGCTAATGAGCAAAGCTTGCATCCAAGATCTCAGTTTGCCAAGAGACCCCAATTTCTTATTGCTGCCTATGAATTGACCTCTTCCCCAAACAACCAAGCTGCAATGTAGGCAGGGCATCCTCTCTTTAAACCATAAATCATCCCTTCAACTGGTGATCAGATGCTGTGTGAGAGACCTGGCAGGTGTCAGTTCGTCACTGTGTAATTGAATGCAGCTTGCTCTGATGCATCCCTGCAAAATGTTGGAGAGTCAATGCAAGCCTTAAGTGTGACTTACAATGGCAAAGGGGAAAGAGAAACAGAAGAACACAGAAGTTTATCTTCCTCCAGAGCAGTGTCTGGGTGACAGCTGAGGCAGCTGGAGTTGAAAGGCATCTCAGACATGCATCAAGATGGTTATCTGACATCAGAGGAACTCCCAGTCACTGTCTGCCCTATCTCATCACTGTTAGTGGCTGGAAGGAAATGGGTGTACATAGGATTTCCACTACATGGACTAGAAAAACAAATGAAAGAAACTTCTGTGACATGCACTCTTATCTCCCTCTGTTGCTCTAATGTCTCCTTTATGATTGATCTTTTCTTTCTTGGTTTTCTTTTTTCCCCTCACTCACATAGGGTGTAGGTACAGCATCATGCATGTTCAAAACAACATGATTTGATATAATCACTCTGTAAACATATAATCACTCTGTAAACTTGCTGAGAATTAGAAGAAATGTGCTTTCCTTCAGGATAGATATTTAGGCCTCAGATATTTTGGTTTCCTCAAGAGGAAAGGTGACTAACTCCTATTTTAATCAGCAAAAGCTAGGTACTTAAATATCTTTGAAGAGCTGGTCCCCAGTGTCTTCCAGCTACAGGATCCAATCACTAATTCATCAGTCTCTGGATCCAATCAGCAGTGATTGATTTAATGATGTCAATATTCCTTTCCACTCCTCCATAATTTCCTGTCCCTGCCCTTTATGACTTACTATAGGAAGCAACCCATTATGACAATTCAGTATTCCTATTGCAGAAAACTATGCTGAAAATGAAAAACAAAATTCTACACAGACCCAGGAAGCATCCATTGCTGCAGCATCAGTGTCCAGGCTGCTGTTTATTGAGTTGTTTATTAATGCAATGCCATAGTTTAAAAAATTAAATTAGACTAATTATCCTATTTAAGGAGATAACTCTTCTGTTGTTACCACTCCCATGATTTTCTACATTTCCATCTCCTAAATTATCCACTTCTAGGCTTTTTTCTAGCCCATATGTATCTGAAAAAAATATCCTTCGAGGTATAATTAACTTTTTCATTCAGAATCCTAATTTCCTCTCTCAGACATTTTCTGCAGTGTTTAAACTATTTATTATGCAAACTTAGAGAAGTCAAACTATGAATTATGTACAGCTCTATGTATTGGAGTTCTCAGCTAATCACCGCATCTCTGTGTCTTGTGGTTCAAGGTAACGAAAGTACATGGAGTGGAAAATATCAGAGTCCAGCACTCAGCATATGAATTTTTTTCCTCATGTTAAAGACATCCTTTCCCCCAAATTAAATAACTTAATGTCATCTTTTTAATGTTTTTTTTTAATTTATTCTGTTTGGGGGTAATTTCTTATCATGCACCACTATGTTTGCCTTCCTTCACATCATACTTCCTTCATCTCTTCTACAGTGCTCTCAATAAACTGCAATTGGACATGTGAAGACTTTCAATGACTTACAACTGGTGAATGTATTTACACTTGGTGTTAGATTTTTCCCTTTTTCCTGATCTTGGTTCATTTGCTTATTCTTTCCCTTGCATTGCTTGGTTCTCACTTTGTGATTTTACATTGTAATTTTGAGGGTGGGGACTATTGTATGTGTCTTGTCTTGTACTTATCAAAAGCATTTGTCTTTACATGTAATTTAGGCTTTGGCATCATCATAAAGGGTACTTTTGTTATTGTTGTGATGAAAGCTACATGGGGCTCCAAGCCTAGACTAAGGCCTTAAAGACATCAAAGAAAAAAGATATTTGCAGTCCCAAGAATTTTTCAATCTATGATTATTCTTTCTGCTAATTAATAGCACATCAGTGGCTATCTATCTGTCCTGTCAGCAGGAAGATGTTCAAAACACCCTCTAGCTTTTCAGTGGCATACTTTCTTGCATATCTATTTTAACCAAATGGAATTATATTGCTTGGAGAAACCTTTTCTCCCCCAATGCATGCAACTTGAAGAAAATGAAAGGAAAAAAATATGTTTTTATTTATTTTTGCATATGGGATTTTTATGATTCATTAGGATGGGAAGTGGACAAGCACTGTGGGGTTACACCCTTTGAGACAATTATAAAACAAGTGAATTCTTAGAGCTGGATCTTCTGATTGTATAAGGCTGCAACACTTCATTGAAATCTGTTCTGTTGCGTTGACAGCTGGAGCTGGGTTTTCTGAAACACAAAGAGTTCTCAAAGGGCTTTGTCCAAGAAAATGGGAGTTACTTCCCCTAAATTTAGCAGCCAAAAGGTCAGGCATTCAGTCTAACCTACCAGCCCAAACTCAGACGTCCCAGACTAAACACTTATCAAAATAGGTGGGACAAAATGTCATCTTGGAATTTGTCTCTGTTGCATCTATATAAAAATAGACTAGACGATACATGAACATAGACTAGACAACTTGGACAACCTTTATTGTCCAGGGGTAGTAGCTGGAGAGGGAGAGAAATACAGTCCTGATTCAAGGGAAAAAAAATCCCTTCTCTAGGAAAAGTCGTTGGCTATGTTTAATTTATCAGGGCCCTAAAAGTCAGTGGCTTTTAAGGACAGTAAATGAATGTGTTGCTGAAGCTGTTTTCACATTCAAGCCCAAAGACAAAGACATATATGCTTCTGGAATGAAGCTTGACTAATAGGTAAATACTATTAAATATGTGCAGCTGAAGAAGGAAAGCTCCAGGTTGTTTTCTGGCAAGACTTTTAACCATGAGTTTGAACTCTGTGCTTTAGCTCGTGTTTGCAACCTTGTAGAATGCACATTTTATTCCATGCCTTCAGCCCCCAGCCCAGTAAACATAAGGAAAAAAGCTGGTAGATACAATTCATTAGGAAACAGAGGCTGGAACTTGTGAACAAGGAAACCAAAATACTAGGGGCTTTGGGATTTTATTCTGTGTGGGGTCATAGACCTTTTTCCAGACAAGTTCCTCTAGAAACTGGGAAAGAGACCAATTCTGTCCGCATTATGAATCTGCTTCAGCCTGACTTTGTGAGGAAGATGAGTCTTGCAGCCTTCCAAAAGGAGAAGAAAATGTATTGTTAAAGACTTTCATAGCAGCCTCTCCATTTCTTTGTAATCAGCTTTGCCACATTAACAAAGCACCCTGCATGCTCTTTTCACTCATGCACATGTCTATGAAGTAGAGGAACTTGTTTGGGTTTTTTTGTTTCCTTCTCCACCCTTTTGGAGGTCAACGGCTCCAAAGGAGCCAATGGAGAAGGATGTTTGCAGCAGCCTAGCTGTAACCCCAGGGAGCTTAATTTAACACCTAATTCAGGCTAGCTGGGACTCAAACCTGCAGTTTCAGAAAATGTGGTGGGAATTGCAGACCTTGTGATTTGGTCCCTTAAGCTATCCCTTTAGTCTTGAAAGTTCAAACAAGCATGCACCAGGGGGAGGAATAATTGCAGAACTCCTGAACTGGGACATCAGATGGAGATGGGAAAAAAATCAAAACAAGTTAAAAATATCTTCTGCAAAGACAACTGCCAGCAGTTCTGAAAGGCTGAGTTCCTCATCAGGGATTCTCACTATCATTTTTATTTATTGCTTTTGACACCTGGTCTATTATGTCAGGAATTCTTCTGGCTCTTCAGCTTCCTGACAGATGCAGTGTGCAGCAAATGCCTTCCCAATGCATCTGCCTCTGTCCTAGCAACAGGCTCAGGATGCAACCAAATCCCACTGTGATCAGGGATGGACAAATTGAAGGATGGATAAGATGGATGCAGTGATGGCTGCTGAGAGGATGAGGCTGAAACCTGTGTCTAGGAGACTTAAAAGACTGGCTCTAGCAAATAAAATATGCACAGCAAGCGGATCAGATAATGTCAGTTCAAATCTTATTTATCTCATCAGTAGCAGCTCTGTGACTTTGTTGCTTTCACTTTTTTTTACTATTTTTGTTTGGGATGTCTCTCATTAACCTGCTTTTCTCTGGATTTGTTTGTGCCTCACTTTGGCAGCTAGCCAGTAGAAAAAAGGGCTTTAATTCCACAAACTGTAGATTGTGTCCCAGTTATTAAACCATATTTATTTCTCTGTTTTCATTTCCAGAGTTTTAAGGCTTGGGGTTTTTTTTTTTCCTCTCCCTAGCTGTGCTTTTCTTCTTTTTTTTTTTCTTTTTCATTTCCACATTATTTTGCTTCTCTTGTTCCCACCAAGGAAAAAAATTGTGGAGATTTTAACTCTTGTGGTGCCAGAAAGCAAACTGACTTTCCATGTGGCATGTGGGCCAGCCTCAGGCTCTGATTCAAGGGCCAAATGCTACTCTGGAAAGGGTCCTGGACGATGTAGTCCCCGACAGTGCTAGGGGCTGTACGCAGCTATGCATTGACACCGTGACAGATGCTGCCTTGGGCTGAGTGTGCCATTGAGTGTTCTGGTGAGCGTGCTAGCTGCGGTTTGATGTGACATACCAGTCCGTGGGGTGAATGGTACTTTGATAATGCAGTTCCCTCTGGATACTTTATCAGTCAGTGAGTTTTTAAGACACAGGAAGAACATTCATACTACTAAACTTTAGCGCTCTAACTTGGAGTGGTTAAGCTGGCTGCTCAGCCATTACGTGTTGTACGGTCAGTGAAGAAAAAGCCTTTTCCAGGAGAGAGTTTGAGAGGACACCTGAAGCCCCCCTGAACAAACCTCTCTTATTCTGAACTCTCGAGGAATACCTCAAAGACAAGCTGTCTAAACTTCAGCGTTGTAAATCTTCCCCTCTCCTTAGCAGAAACCATTTTTGCAAACACAGACTCACAGTTCTGCATCTTGGAGTTTGAAAGAGGGTTTAGGCTTCTGTGTCCTTATTTTAAATAGCCCTTGTGCCTGCTGGAGCATGGACCTGCAGATAGGAGCATCAGAGCTGAATAATCTGGGCTCAATCCAAGTTACCACTGTGAAAATTCTGGTTGCACAATTCAGGCAGAATGTTAAAGCAGTGCTTAGGAAAGGGCTTTCATTTTGTAAGCTTCGCCAGTATGCAGTGATGCCCTTCCTCACCTAGAGCTTGGTATGGGACAGGTCTGAAACTAAAAACAACACGACAAAGGCAAATAGTTCCATCTTGCTCATAACAAGACCATCATGGAAGTATAAGGGGACATGTTTTATCAGAGGATATAATCAGAAAAATCTTTTTTAAATTGCCCATTTCTTCACTGAATATCATCCAAATACTGTTAACTATGCAATATCTGAAAATTCTGAAAACTATCTTCTCACTTCTGGTACTAGCAAAAAAATTCATCAATCCATTGTGTTTCACCCAGTGATGTCTCTTTTCTCCATGGAGGTGCTAAGATGGCTCATTCAGTCAAGACATATTACTCAGAGGTTCACAATCCATCAACCTGGCATAGAGAAGATGGATGGCAGATTCTTTTTAAAGACATGTTAGTTTACACAAGTACTCTGAGAACTGTATTTCAGATCAACCCATTCAAAAAAATACAGGAATTGTAAAAGACAAAAGTACCCCTCCAATTTTGCCTATCACAAAGTCTAGCTAAAATTTCTAGCACAGCTGCTATCCTAATTAAAGCCTAGGGTGTTTTAAAGCACAGGCAGAAAAATACCATTATGTGCTATTTCTAGTCACCACTATATAGTCTCCACTAAACACTTCCCAATCCTACAAGAAAGATGAGACATAGAGAGATTTGGTCCCAGACATCAGATACGTTTAGGCTCTTAAGTCCCCATTTGAATGGTTTCAGTAAGGATCCAGGATGGAGGAAATCAGAAGCTCCAGTAATGTCATTCACGGGCCAGACAAAGGTTTCTGTCCAAGGCCTGTCTCTACCTCCTATGAAATCCTTCTGTAATTTCTGAAATATTTGAATTTGCCGGCTGTTCACTTCTCATTCATTCTGAAGTTCACTCTTAAAATGGTACAAGCCAAGCCAAGGAATTATTGGTGTCCCTTCAATAGAGCGGATGTGGGAACCAGATGGTGCATAGCTCTTGGGCTGGCAGGGTATACAAAGTTGAATTTCAATGTCAATGAGCAGCTAAATGACTGAGGGCTTATCCAAACATAGGGTTTGTTCACTGGTCCGAAGACATCTAAACTGAACTGTCACAAACACTTAGTGCAGAACTACTTCTGTGGCTCTGAGATAGCTGCACATTTTGCACTCGTACCTTGAGCAAACCTGAACAAACATTGTCTTGAATCTGGTACCTGCGTATGTTTGCTAGGTCACATTTTACATAGCAAGTTATCAATTGTTCTCTAAACATCAGGCTAGCCTTTCTTCAAGTATGGTTTTTGTTTGGTTTGGTTTTTTTAAAATCTTTTTCCCTTGCTAGTGCTAATCGTATTTTTGAAGCATATAAAATGTTGTCATAGAGTTCCTAGTTATTTACTTTTTTCCCTTTGAATCTCTTTACCCAAATGATTGGGTTCATAACAGCTTTCATCTTTGTGAAAGCAGCCCAGTATATGCATGTATCTGTGTGGTTTGGACATTATTCCATTTGCATGTAGCAAGTGTAATCAAGTCTATGTCACTTGCATCTAAACAACTCTCTGACTTTTAACTTTGTGACTGAATTCTCTTTATCTGTCAAGATTATGAAGTCTAGCATCATTTTCCCTTCTGTTGGATAAAACACTTTTAAAATTAGAAAATTGTCATCTTCATTAAAACAAAAAATCAAGGATATTTTAGTTCTAGCAGCATGAGATCTCCTTTATATGCCATTCAGATTAAAGTCTTTTTCTTCCTATCTATAATAGAGAGGTGTGTAAAGAGCCAGCCAAGACATCAAGTCACTCTCTGGTCTGCAATGGATAGCAGTCAGGACCTAATTTATTCTTTATTTGTGAGAACATTAGTTCAGATCATTTGCTTCTGAGTTCTCAGAGACTCAGAAACATGCAATACCATTTTTGACATAGAATATAGCCCTCCTGCTTTTATTTGCCCAGTTTTGCTTCCTAAACAGATTGTAACCAGTGCTTTTGACACTCCAGTCATAAAAATATCCCGTCAGGTTTCAGTAATACCAAAATAGGTCGAATTTATGCTCATATGTGAGCAATTCCTATTACTCCTTTACTACCCAAAATCTTCACCTTGGTGTACAGGCAATTAAAGATTTTCTATTCCTTCAACTCTCTTGGTACCTCAATTAATCTGGTTCTCAACATCTTGATTTTGTGCTAAATTAGTGTTCCCTGTCCCTTCTCCTCATTCTCCCCTTTGCTATTAATGTAATGCTCTTCTGCACCCTGCCTTCTCTACACAGCCCCTCTTCTTAGACTGGCTTCTGTTCTACTGAAATAGATTTTCTCGAAACACCACAGCCTCGTGCTCACAGAGGACAGACAATATTCCACAAAAATAACATCTTCTATCTTACACAATTCCACTATAATTTAACTTCCAGAATTTTCTGCCTTCTGTCTTACTTGAAAGGGAAGAAGGCTCTCTGAGAAGATTACTTGGGCTTGCCTGTCCTTCAGCTGCTTCTTTTGACCTGAGTGCGTGTCCAGACTTGTCTGTAACAAGTGAGGTTCTATATAAACTCAGTTACTTATACTAAGACATTGCTCTTACCAAAAACTTGCCTAACGGGTTCAGGAATCTCATGAAGTCTTGTCCATTTTTTGTTTTGTTCGGGAATGACCGAATCAGCACATCAGTCCTTGGACAGTCTTTCTCTCATTTCTTGAGAGAGAATGTTGAGAAAAGATCTCTCTTCTCTTTGGATTTTTTTTTCTCCTACCCCCTTCCCCTTTCTTTTTTTCAGATACACACAATTTTTTTTCATCTATGCTGTGAGTACATTCTCAGTCCCATGTAGATCCCTAATTCCCTTCTACTAATTGGATCAGCAGAGATAATTTCCTACATAACAGCCTAAGAGACTAGAACCAACTGGACATTTCCAGTTAAGTGAAAATTATTCTGTTTTCCTTCTGTTTGGGGCTTTCATTCTCATGACGCTAGTCATGTAGTAGGCCACCAAATCCTTTTCGTACTGGTGGTTACTGAATGTCTGATAGGGCAATACTGGTCTCAGCTCTTCTGCTAAGCTCAAGGGCATTTGTGCAATATTAATGATTTGTATTAGTATTTCATTAGCAGAGTATCTACCTTTCTACAGTACCCCAAGCATCGTATACATGCTATAGAGAAGGGAAACCATTCCTGATGTTTGCCAGACCCTGGGTCATCATGTTCTCAGGATATTCATCTCACCACCACCAAATCATTCCCGGACTTCAGCGTGGTCCCTGGTCACGTTCCCTTTAAGGATAAGCACATTTGACTTCATCCACACAGAGGCAAGACACGGATGCAGAGTCCAAGCAAAAGGCAAGGTCCAGTCCACAGCAAGGTGCTGACTCACCCAAGGGTTTCCAGTGACAGATGGTTTCCTTAAAAAGTGGTACTTTTAAAAACAGATAAATAATGAACTTCAAGCCACATTTCTGCAGCTCAATGGTGACATCCAGTGACTGGCTCAGTTATTCCCAGGTGTGTATTCTGCAGAGGCAGGCTGTCCCTCTTTCTTGGCTCCAAGAGTGGCTCACATGTCTCTTGCAATCACATCATGTTCATACTGGAAAATACTTTAAAACAAAATCCCTGTTTATATTTGCATAATCACTTAATTGCAGTGCCTCACATCTCTTTTCTTCCTGTTGAGCAGCGCTCTGTGCAGCAAGCAATGTGTCTGTAAGCTAGGCTCACAGCCCTAATATACCTGAAAAGGGTTTAGCACCACTGATGAAGGAATTCCAGCCTTTTAGCCTGAATTTCACGAACAGCAGCTGTTTACCTTCCTTGTGACCTGAAGTGATCTGAAATCTTTTATAATAAAGGTCTGGAAATTATTCTTCTGCACTCACGCCATGCCTGCCTGAGGATACAGGGTTCACTGGTGCTCTCCTGGACTATCTGGGCAGAGGCACAGAGGGAGTAAAGGCAGAGGAGAGGGGTAACATGTTGGAAAGGAGAAGAAAAAAAAAAAGACACAAAAGGAAAATGGAAAGCATGATAGGGAACAGAAAAAAAATGGTGAAAAAAAGGAAAGGAGAACTTAGGGAGGGAAAGCTAGAATAAGAAGCAAAAAGAGGCTGAAGGGAGAAGTGGAGATGAGGCAGAAGGAAGAGCTGTACCAGTCTCAGCAAGAAATCATGCCATTAAGGCATCTCAGTACAGTGGAGATGGCGTGTATTGAATATACTCTGTCAGTGCAGCAGCACCCGGCTTTCCACAGTGATAAATGTCATATGTCTTTGCTGACACTTGATAAAGGTTCTGTCTATCAGTGGTGCCAGCCAGTGGGGCCAGCTGGCTTGAGCTTAACCTTCATCACTGCTCTTTCAAAGAGAAGTCCCAGAATTTTCCTCTATTTCGCCACTCCTCAGAGACGCTTCCCCTCTTCCCTGCCCATTCACCCTGCTCACCTCAGTGCTTTCTGGTACTCAGCTCAAAAAAGACCATGAGCAGCAGAAATAAAACTGTCTGATTTAGCCAGCCAAGGAGAGACAGTCTGGGGCTGGACTCATACAAGCAAGACTCTCAAGTAGGGTGGAAGACATGGAAAAGACATGGGAATGTTAAAATAATAGAAAAAAAAAAAATTACCAAAAAAAATAATCTCACCTTTCAAACTAGGCTTGCAGCTAATCAGCCATTGTGCCAGACAGTTCCTCAGCCAGTGTTAAAAGAAGTGTGCTGTTTTACACCAAAAGGATTTGGCCCTGTGTCTCATATACCCACGAAGGGAGAGGCACATGGTGCCAAAGGCACTGAAAGATCAGATCAATGGAAGTGTTGTTATATATTTAAATATACTTTGGATTCGGTTCTGAGAGCACTGGGAAGTAACTAGAGGCATAACACTTCTCATGGGAAGGCCAAAACAACCTTTAAAAAACGCAAACAGTTTATAAGGCTTGTAGCCATAATTGGAAAGTGCAGGCTAGCCACATTGTTAGCTTTGCTTTAGAGGTTAAACCAAAAAGGGAAAGTTATTTGTCTAAGGTGAAAAGTCAGCAAAATGCCCAAGTGCAAAAATAGTAAGCAGCTGGTCAACCTGGAATAAAAACAGGCAGAATACATCTCAGTTGCACAACAAAATGAATGAATATAAACCACCTGAATTGCAGCTATTTGGAAGTGAATTATTCAGAAAGACTGAAGGATAAGAATAAATCGCACATTAGCACATCAGGTTAATATGGCAGCAAATAACAGGAGAACAGGGTTATTTAGGATATATATAAATTCTTGTCAAGAAAGGTCATTTTTTTTCCTCCCTCTGGGCTCAATGAGACAAACATTCAGTCAGTTCTGAGTATCTCAGCATCAACAACATATTGACAACTTGGAGGGAATGCAAAGAACATCTTGAGAGATGATTTAGGGACTGGAAGGATTGATTTACAAGGAAAGATTTTATGATCTAAGTGGAATAGATTCATCTCTACTATAATTCCATTGATGTCAAAGGGCCAAATTTTGCCCTCAATTACAACAGTGTAGATGTGGCAAAACTTCACTGGCGTAAAAATATAAGGTCATCAGTAGGAAAAAAAATCAAAAAGGAGTATCTATTAGACTCTGGACATATCTCTGTGGAGAAATGGTTGAAACTCCAGTGCTTGTGACACGAAATTAACCGAGATAATAGTATTGAATAATATTATACAAAGACCTTCAGTGACAAGGGAAATAAAAATATTTAAGTGCTATTTTCCCATACTTTTATTGTTATGATGATTACTGTTATATGAAAGGAGGAAGCCACATCTGAAATTAACTTCCTATTGGCCCTTTTAAACATAATATGTTTTAATACAGACAAAAACATCAGGGGAAAATCCATCTTTGGCAGAGCCAAAGAAAATAAAGAGAGTTTTTAAAGTATGTTAGGTATAAAGGAAAACCTAACAATAGTATCAGCCTATTACAACATGCTATGGCTGTTGATGATAAAGCAGAGATGACAAACTGTTAATAACGATGGAAAAAAGGCAATTCTATTCAATAACAGTTTATATACTGCAGTGTAAAGACATGGCTCTGAGGAAAGATTTTAGAGGATGCCTGAAGTGAGTTTCAGGTTGATTTGTAATTTGAAATATGAAGAAGATCTAGTCCTCACTACTGGAATCACAGAATCCTACCAATAGGTTGTATGCTGTAGCAGGGAAGAACTATTACCCCTTCTCTTTTATCTCTAAGACAAAAATAATGTCTGTAACAGAAAAAAAGCTGGTGATTTTGAAAGAAGGGAGAGGACCTGAACAGGTTTCAGAGTTTCTTATGTCTAGGTTTAGAAATAAATCCAGGCAGCTAATGTGCACAGAGTGTGTGGAGGAAGTCAGGCACAAGAACAGCCATGTCCATCGCAACACAGATCTGGAAGATAAGAGGGATTAGAATTCCAGCAAAATGCACACTGCTGTAAAGCAGCTCTGTATATGAGTATCATATCTGACTGCAAGGGCGGG
Organism: Pandion haliaetus; assembly: GCA_013401275.1. Lineage (NCBI taxonomy): Eukaryota > Metazoa > Chordata > Aves > Accipitriformes > Pandionidae > Pandion > Pandion haliaetus. Next base: position 969,203 of record VYZV01014337.1, on the reverse strand, counting down.
ACCTCTTCCGGAGAGAGAAACCAGAAGCGCTAAATGCACAGTCCTGTAGATACATGAGCTGTTGTTCCTCCCTACCCCACCAAATTCTCCAGGAATGTAAGACAGGGCTATGAATGGTTACAGGCACCCCCTGCCCTGGCTAGGGGCTGATAAGCACAATTGATAAAAAGAAGTTCTAAAAAAAAAAAAAAAAAGTGTAATAACTGAAGAAGAAAATCTTTTAAGGAAGAGTGGAATGAAAAAGGAGGGGAAGAATGAGAAGACCATGCTTACAAGGCATGGAGATGTGAACACAGCGAGGATAAATCAGTTACAAGACTTGCATAAATGACCAACCAAGAAGCTGATTTTACTGTGACACCAACCTTTGAACTGAAGACTGGTAATGGCAAGGAAGGTGAGGAGGTCATTTAAGTTCACCAGTAGTTGAACAACAGCTATTATAGACCAGTCTGGATACTCTAAACCTAAATCTAACTCAAGAGACAGTTTGGAAGATATCTATCTCACAAATGCTAATAAAAGTCATACATAATAAGAAAGTTACGGGTAACAATGTCACATTAAAGAAAATACTATATGGGATTACTACTTACTCTGGATTGATAATTTATCCTGACATAAATGCAGTGCAAATAATGGAAGAGCTAATAGAGGAACCAATTAATAAAGAATTAAGGGCTAGGAATAGAATTAATGACTGTTAACATGATTTTATGGAAAATAGGTTTTATCAAATAAACCTGATTTAATTATTTGGGGAGATTCCAAGTTGGACTGATAATCACATTGATGGACTTGGCTTTAGGAAAGCCTTTGACTCAGTATTGTAAAATGTTTTGATTTTAGAAGTTAGAGTTACACTAATAAGAAATACACTAAACAGATTAAAAACTAACTTTGTGAGTTCAGCAAATAGTAATTAATGGACCTTTGTTATAAGCATTTTTTCCTTGGGGAATTTCAATAGATAAACATACCTACAGTCAGTACTATGCAATACTTCTGGCAAAGAACCCCAAATTATTATACAATATACAATCACTCTTGCTAAAATGTGTCAATGCAACAAAGTTTTATGAAGTGGTAAATGAAGGTACTTCTGGGTACTTTGAGATAGCGCTCAGATTTGCCTTACAGTTAGGTCCATTCAAGAAAATACCCAGCCATGTATGGGGGCTGTGCACTGAAGCTGGAGTACACGATGCTGTTCTGGTGTCCATGTGCAGAGCTGACCCTGGATGACCTGTGAGGACATATGAAAGGGTCTGGGACACATAATCCCAGACACTCCAGATCCCCTTTTCTTCTTTTTCATGGATCCCACTGCAACGTCCAGTGCACTGTTGCAGGCGACTGCCTGAATCCTAAATCATCTGACACCTCCTCTTTCTTTTCCAGTGCCGTCTTCTACTGCCTGCCCTTAGATCCTAAGGCCCTGGCTTAAATCCATGCCATCTGCAGACAGCCAATTCTTTGCAGCCATCCTGCCAGCAATTGTGTTTAACTCAGAATCTGATAGCTTTGCTATATGCTATTAAAACTTGAAGCTTTAGCCTTACGTTCTTCAGCTGCATAGCTAGCTTCAGATCACATATCAAATAACTCTCCACACTCAAACAACGGAAACAGGCTGTTATTTTCCTGAACTCAAACAATCAGAGACCTTTGTGAGGGTGTTTTTCTCCCCCTCCCCTTTGTCATCCTGGTAGATCTCTGTCAGATTCTGTAATAAACGAAAACCCAAAGAAAAACAAGCACTTACATTTCTCCCCGTCCTCTGCACTTCCCCACCCACAAATAAGTGGTATGCTTTTAGTGCACTTAGTGTTCTCAGATTATGTTAAAATATACCAAACATATACTGTTCTACTCTTTCATGAAAACTTTAAATTGCTATTTCTGGGCTCAATTCAACCCTTGCCTCATTCTGTGATAAAAGGACTTAAAAGCACTGTTCTAGAATAGAATAGGCTTTGGGTTTTATATAGCGTCTTTCATGTTCACAGTGTCCCAAAGGGCTTTACAAAGCACTGATGTAGATACTGGAAGTACAGTAAGTGTAGGCAAATGCCACATCCATTATGTGCTCAGGGATGGCTCATGCACCTAGCACCCAGCCTTATGTAACAGCAATGGATTTGAAAAGGGAACGGAGCATTAGTTGGACATCAACATTACTTTAATGGGCCACAGGGATGTCAAGGAGTCTGAAACAGTAGGTGGAAAGAAACAGGAGAGACAGGGAAGTGTGGTGTTTGTGGTGGGGGGGAGTGCAGGTGGATTGCTTGAAGCCGTGCAAGCAGGCAATGGCACTAATTTGCTCAGGGAGATTGCAGCTCCCCATTGCACGTGGGGGAGATCTGGAGATGGATGGTTTTCCAGGATGGTGGAGGCGTACATCACCTGTGTCTGTGACCATGCTCACCTGCTGAAGAGTGAGCAGCCAGTGTGTGTACAGGATAGTGTGGTGATGTGGTTGAACAGCTTGCCTGTGGTCAGGGCTGGGAGTAAAGTGTCGGAGAGGCCATAATGAGATGAAAAGACTACACATACTGCATGACTGTGTAAGGAGTCAGTGTATAAAATTAGCAGGAAGGAGGCTATGCACATTCCTGGCTGAATTGTGTGCATGTTATCTGTGTGTTTGAGCAAAAGAAGGGGTGAGAAATTGCTTACACTTTGCGTGCAAGATAAAGGATTAATATGCACAAATACTTACTCTTTGGAGAACAAAAAGCTTCTAAAGAAAACCAAAAAATATGGACTATATGAGGTATGGTGAAAGGGCAGAGGTGTGTTAGGAAAAGACTGTATAGCAGGAAAGAAGAGGTCAGATTGTCAGGTGTCACAAACACCACACAACATCAGAACACCCCACAAAGGAGTGTGTGTACTGCTCAGAGCAAGGCAAAATTATGAAACTACTTCCCAGAGAATAAGTTGTGTGAAAAGGAAAGGTTTTGTTTGAAATTAGCTATGGGATTTCTTGATGTTTGCGTCAGAGTGATTTAAAAAAAACACGTATCACTTTACTTCCACTCAGTTATATGTTCCTTTCAAAATCTGGCTTTTTAGGGACTCAGCATAAAAAATAAATGAGAATTTCCTGCTAAAGAATGATTTTTTTCAATGCATCATAAGGCATGCATTTAAATGTAAAATATTTTTAAAGATGTAAACACTTAAAGGAAGTTACTCTGGTAGAAGTGGACTTTTGTTTCAATATCAGTTTTGCCACTAGAAAAGGAGTTTAAGACAAACTGGGGAAAAAAGACCAAGCCAAACCCCAAACCACTCTGTAATCTCTCCTTAAACAAAAGCAAAACAAAAGAATAAATTTAAGACAATCCCTCTTCTCTCTCTTTCCTGAAGAAATATGGTCCAAGTCATGTTATGAGGTGATGAGGACTAAGAAGTCTTGAGTCAGAGTTTATCAATGATGACTTACTGTAATGACACAGAGGTTAGCGTATAAGTCAGGAAAAGACTTGTGCAGGAGGCAGAGAGACCAATCTAGCTTTTAACTGGGGAATAAAAAACTTATTATTTCAGATGGAAAGTTAGGGGGGCTCTTGTATTTTAGCCCACTATAACTCAACTCACATAACCAGTAAAATTTTCTATGTAGATACAGGTATTAGGAATGCCTATTACATAAATGCTTTAGAAAATATGCCATGCTTCCATTACAAATACTGATGTTACTCCCTCCCTAAGTCCCCAGCAGCACTAGTTTTTGAGCAGACCTCTGTGATAGAAACTTGGGTTTGTGAGGCTTACAAAACCTGTGCTTGTTCTCCTGTGTAAAAATGTCCAGATGTTCAGTCTGCAGCTCCTTCATGGGGCTACACATGGCGTTTTCTTTACCCTCAGTTATCCCATGAATTATAAAGAATTGTTTGCTGCAGGCCAGAAAGGATGTGTATCTGAAATGCTGCTGGAGCCCTGGCATATGCTGCTTCCCCTGGCTTCTTGGGAGAGAAGCAACACTCGGTCCCTTGCAAGAGAGACGACGACAGGCAAAGAGAAACAGAATGACATAGGTCACAGAGGGCAACTTCTGCCAGACATCTTTTCAAAGCCAGAATGGTATAATACTCAGTTAAAGGAGATCTCAGCAAGTAAATCCACTGACACTTTATCACTTCACATCAGCCAAGGATCAGACCAGCCTACTGCTCCTGGGCTACAGGTATCGTCCTGCAGCAAAGCGAGACTTGCACAGCCTGCCTTTCCCAGCGTTGTTTTTCTTCACTGTCAGGTGTACATCACAGTCTTTTCTCCAGCGACCAGCTACAGAGCAGGTGGGTTGCACATGCTTTGCATGTGCATGGGATGACAGCAAAGGAAACTGCTAAGCAATAGAAAAAGATTAAACAGTAGGGAAACAGCAACATTCCTATCTAAAAGAACTGGTGGACAGAAAGTAGATGAGCCATAAAAGCAAAGAAACGTCTCCAGACTAAAGTAAATAGTAAGCTCTAAAATTCTACCTCTAAGAGATTATGTAGGTGGAACTTTACAAAAGAAATCTCTGGGGTTTACCCCAGTGTGAGCCGTTGCTTTAAATAATTTGCCAGGTACTTGAGAGTTTAATATCAGCTTTTGATACAGTGTTTTTCTAAAGTGATTTTGGAGATTACACAGAGGGAAAAGGTAAAAATAAATCTGAATGGGAGGGTTTTGTTGCAAAAACAGTTTTAAAGCCTGATGGAAAAGTCATGAATGTCTTGTTTAAGAACAAAGCCCTGACAGTATAGGATATAATTCTTAGCTTGCAAAGTTTTCAGTGAACTGTCTAAAATACCAATGTGCTGATATCAAGACAGGCAGATGGAAAGGAGATGATAAGCCATAGACAAAGGAAATATCTTTAAATATCCTTTCAAAGAGATGTCATTTTAATGAACAAAGCATAGAGATGGCCTTGGATCAAAGTACTGAACCAAATACCTGTTGGAAAATGCAAAGGGTCTGTTTCAGGAACAATTTGAAGATGTTAGTATTTGTTCAAATTTCCTAAAAATATTATACATGACAGACTGAACAGGGTGTGGAAAGACAGGAAAAAAGTATGACAAAATTAACTTCCAAGAGTGTCAGTACCTGATGGATACTTAATAACCCGGCTTTCCTGAATGAGTAGTTTGAAAAGAAAAGATCTCATCTTTTCCTCACTTCTGGAACCAAAAAGAACACATCATAACTGACAAATTTCTCCCCAAATGTTTAATGAGTCAGTGTCCCCACAAAAAATGAAAAACACCTCCAAAACATATTCTTGAAAATTTATGTACCTTCTGTAAATAGAGATCTCATTATGGAGCTTTGGTTTTTTTGAGTGGTTGAAATCAGTTCCCCCTTATATTTTTGCAAACCCAAGCCTTGTAGATGATGTGTGCAGCAAGAGGGAACTAATACAACTCCATTCAAATTATCTTAATGTCTGTGATTTATGCTGGCTAAGATCTGGATTTATTTCTACACTGTCCTCAGTTTATAGATTTTTCACTATGTGCTTGGATTTTTGCTACAGTAACAACAGCTGTAAGATGAAACTTAAGCAGACTTGGTTTGAGATCTGGGTAAAGCATAAAATTTGTGGGATTTGCAAAGCACATAAAACCCCATTTCCCCCCCAGGTGATGCCTTTGAAATAGGCTGCAGTCTCAGGGAAGAGACACATGGAATACTCTGGTTAGACTGCTCAAACTAAGAAATACTCTTAATTCTCAAGTAAACTATGGTGGAAGAAACTATGCCAGAACCTGTAATCTACATACAAGGATGATCTTCATACCCAGGTCCAGGCCCTTTTTCCTCCTGTGCCCTCCCTGTCTGATATGTGCTCCAGTAGCTGCCCCTTAAAATAAAGTAATAAAAATTCAAATGAGTTTTTTGGAAAATATACCTGTGAAGGGGAGACATCTCCTGTCACTTTAATAATATACCAGGTTAATAATATTAAATCACCAGAGGCCAAGGAAATGTCACTGGAAATATTTAAGGCTCCCCACTTGAGAGTGATGAGACTTTCAAGTAGCTGGGAGAGAATCAGAATGGGATAGAAAGAACTGCTGAGGCCAATCCTGGCCCATAAGGAAAAGTCATTTTGGGGCGTTGGCTTCTCATTTAAGGAACACATAATATATTAACAAAAATAAAAGCTTCTCTACTCCTGGAAGTGAAGTTTATGCTGGTGAAAAGGGACAGGACAGCTCTGCAGACAGCAGTCCCCAATTTATCCACCAAACCAGCAGCAGATTGACAAGAGTGGGGCCAGTTTCCAACCTTTTGCTCTGCCAAGAGACTAGTTCCTCGGTTAATGTCAGAAGTGAGAATTTTACTGACATGAACATAATCATGCCCATTTGAACTGGCCATTGCTTTTGCCTGGGTTTTGACCATACCTTGGTCCACCTGGGCATTTTATTGAGGCAGCCAGCCTTAAAACAAACCTACCAACCAAAAATACAGAAACCTCTCCTAAAGACAGATGGACAGCACGAGTTTAAGGCTGGCTGGGATTGCCAGAATGATACAAAGCTTTTTGACAGAGCTGTGGATTTGTGTCATTAAAAAAAAAAAAAAAAATACAATTTCAAGGTTTTTTTATTGATCTACAGATATAATTGGACTGTGTGAAAGTGGCCAGATCCTTAGCTCAGAAAATCTTCTCTGGAGTTGTTCTGATTTATACCAGCTAAAGGTAAAAACCTCTTCAACTGGGGGATAATCCACATTTGTTTGGTTCTTGAGTTTGCTGGACAAATGATTCAGGAAGAAGAGGGAGTGAAGTGGGTCTGTGATTTGAAGGACCCTTACAGCTCCTGCTGCTCACAGCTCCGCTTCCCTTTCCATCAGAAGGAAGACTGAAGCACAAATATTACTTGTTCAGACTCTAAGTTGTCAGATAAAATGTAGGGCAGGCAAAATCTTATCCTTAAAAAGCACACAATCTCAATTTGCTCATTTCTCTGTAAATACAACTTTTGCCTGGTGCAGTGACAAACCCACATATATAGATTGAAAAGGTAGTCACTGGTCTCCCCATAACCTAAAAGATGAGGATGAAGAGAAAGTAGATTGTGACAAATGTGAGGTTTCAAGGCCTGAAATAGAGACCTTCCAGTCCATGTTGATCCTTCCTTGGTAGGCAGTCATTCAGAGTCGTGCCGGTCATCTTCTGAACTCAGCGGGAAGCAGTCTCCGCACAAGAAGGAAAACTGGCAAATCCAACTCCAGCCTTAAAAAGCACTCTCTGGAGCTGATGCCACAGTCCGGATCACCAGGTCTGATTGCTGCACCAGACCAAATTATTAGAAACTAAAACCAACAGAATTAATGAACATATGGGCACATCGTTCTCTGGGAAGAGTCAATACAACTGTTGTAGAGGGAAGTCATGCCTCACAAATCATTCTGGGGTTTTCTAATTAAGAAATATATCAATAAGGATGATGTAGTCAATGTAGTACTCAGGAATTAAAAAGCAAAACAAAACAAACCTCTAATGGTAACATCCAAAAGCTCTTAAAGCATCAATAACCTAATGGGATGAGAGGAAAAGTTTTCTTGTTAACTGCTTAAAAGAACAGGAGAAAACATTCAACATGTTCATAAATGGGCTGGAAATGGGGATTCATGACAAGAAGATGAAATTAGTGGAAGACAAAATAACTGAGCGTAGTCAAATTTGAAGCCGACTGGAGAGAATTGCAGAAGACTCTTGAGATACAGAATGATTCAGTGATAAAATGACAGATGAAATTCAATGCTGATAAGTGCTAAGTAATGTACATGGGGAAAATAAGCCTAACTGTATTTCCAGTCAGGAACAGCATCTTGGAGTCATTGTGGATAGTTCTATAAAGATGTTAGTTTTGTGCTCAGAAAAAGAAGCAAACAAAATAGCAGGAACTGCTGGAGTATCAGAGAAGAAAACATGAAGCACAGTTGTGCCACTGTATAAATCTACAGTTCACTTGAATCTCCAATTGTGCATGTAATTTTAGTCTCCCCATCTCAGTGGGGAAAAAAAAAAGATAAATAAAAATGGAAAATGTGCAGAGAAAGGGAACAAGGATCAAAGACCTGTAATGGTGAGCAAGGAGAGCCTTACTAACCAAGGTCTCAGGAAGGAGAAAAATTGAGAGGTTAGAAGAGAGGTCTGCAAAGGTCTGGGTGGAAAAAAGGGAGTGCAGAATGGGGCCCCAGACTGTCTTGTATCAGAATAACTATGGGGCACTCTACACAGTCATTGTGCAAGCGGTTTCAAATAAATGAAACAAGCCCCTTTTCAAACCACACACATTTCAGTCCTTACCTCAGGATGCTATGGGAGGTCACATAGCTTCAAAAAGGGAGCAAGGAAGCTCAGACAGAGTATGTGCATCTGTGGGTTTGGTGGGGTTCTTTAAACACCAGACACTCAGGAAGCCCTCCAAGCACCAGCTGCCAGAACCTGGCAAGGTACTCCATGAGACATGTGCAAATCATTTTTGCACCAAGCAATTGCTCCTCTCCTCGTAGAGAGTTTTGATCTTACCAAGCTTGATGGTGTATGGGGCCATCACTCCGTCCCTCAAAGAAGTTAGAAGGGGAAAGAGCTACTTTCAAATGTCTTCCTACAAGGCAAAGCCCTAAGTCACATTCTCTCTCTCTCTCACACACACACCCCAATATGTATTTAGCCCTCTCAGGAGCCATGAAGCTACTGTACAGTAAAGCAGAGTCAGACCACACAAGCCAGATGCACCCAGTCAAGGATAGCCCCAGTAGTGTTGAGGAACAGTGGGTCTGTTCCGCTCCCCCCCCTCCCCGCCCCGCGGCCACATGGCACAGCACATGCAGTATCAGGCAAGCTTGTAGGAAAGAGGGACTACTGTCCACTTAGCTCTCCACCATACTCTGCTTTCCAGGAAATATTGCACCTTGCCATGAACCAAGCAATAAAGCAACATTTATGCAACCTAAATGCTTTAAACAGGTTTTGTACCAACTGGTCTTTTCTGTATGCTGTATGTCTGTCACAGAAGCAACCTGCTTTCACTCTCTACAAGGTGCCACCAGCACCAGTGTCATTTTTCATAATAATGGACCAGATCCTCTACAGGCATAAATCAGTCTCATTCCCTTTACATCAATAGTGATAGGCCAGTTTATACTGTATCAGGAGTTAGTTAAGTAACAGTAATGCTGGAGATGTCTTGAAAAGAGTAGGAGTTTTTCATTGCATCTGAAGATTGAAGAACAGGATCAGGTGGGTTTCATGTTCATCAAAACAGGACAAATAAGGTTTTGTTCAGTGCAATACAGATGTTTCTTTCAGTGAACGAAAAGAAAAAAAACTGTACTTGCTTTTGTTTATTTGATGTTTCCCCTCCCTACATAGCCCCAGAAGAGAAAATAAGCTGATAAATTCTATATTAGCACTAACACATGTATCAACAATACTGACATGTTTTCAGTTGAATTTTCAGTTCATTCTATTTTCCATCTGACAATGAAATTCAGTTCAATTGAAAGATTCAATAGTAATTGGAAATAGGCTCTGGAAATTGCATAATCTAGTTCTCAAAGACCCAGAAATTAACAAACAAACAGAACACACACAAAACTGAAGTAACCACATTCTGTAAAGATGTAATAAGTCAATTAAATTCATGCACAATGTGATTCTTGGCTGACAGGAGAATACAAAGAGAGAGGTCAGATCCTGTTTTCAAAAAGGAGCCTCATGAAAAGGGAAGAAAATGGAAATGTCATTATTGAACATTATGATGAGAGATGAAAGGAGTCTCATCCAAAAAAGCTCCAAGGGGGTGAAATGTAAATTGTTCAGAAAGGAAGGAAATGAAAGGGGATGTGATAGAGTGAGTGATGAGTAAACATGGGGGAAAGCTGCAACTCAGGTTCAGATGATAACAGTAATAAAAACTAAAGGGTCTGTATCCATAGCAGGTAGAAGTCAGCACAGTTTCATCATCTTCAGTGGGGCTGCACAGATTCATAGAATCATAGAATGGTTTGGGTTGGAAGGGACCTTAAAGATCATCGTGTTCCAACCCCCCTGCTGTGGGCAGGGACACCTTCCACTAGACCAGGTTGCTCAAAGCCCCATCCAACCTGGCCTTGAACACTTCCAGAGATGGGGCTTCCACAACTTCTCTGGGCAACCTGCTCCAGGGTCTCACTACCCTCACAATAAAGAATTTTTTCCTTATATCTAATCTACAACTACCCTCTTTCAGTTTAAATCCATTACCCTCATCCTATCACTACATGCCCTTGTAAAAAGTCCCTTCCCAGCTTTCCTGTAGGCCCCCTTTATTAAGTACTGGCAGGCTGCTATAAGGTCTCCCTGGAGCCTTCTCTTCTCCAGGCTGAACAACCTCAACTCTCTCAGCCTGTCTTCATAGGAGAGGTCTTCCAGCCCCCTAATCATCTTCATTGCTCTCCTCTGGACTCGCTCCAACAGGTCCATGTCCTTCTTATGTTGGGGGCCCCAGAGCTGAACACAGTACTGAAGGTGGGGTCTCATGAGAGTGGAGTAGAGGGGGAAAATCATCTCCCTTGATTTGCTGGTCACGTTTCTTTTGATGTGGCCTAGGATATGGTTGCCTTTCTGTGCTGCGAGCGCACATTGCTGGCTCATATTCAGTTTTTCATCCACTAATACCCCCAAGTCCTTCTCCACAGGGCTGCTCTCAATAATTCACACCCACTGAGTCTTGTCCTACAATATCATTCAGTATTCAGGTAGCTCTTTCATCTATTGATATTGTGCACAAACTGTTATCTTCACCCACATATGAAGAAAGGGAGGAGGGTACAAAGGCGAAGGCCTTGTGGCTTTTCATTTTTTCTCCTAACAGCACTTGTGCATTTTGGTTGTTATGGGATTCAAGGACTTCGTTGAAAGACAGCCATGTCATCTCCAAACAAAACTGCATACCTGAAACTTCTGAAGATAAGATTAAATGATTCACCCCAAAACAGATACTTCCAAAATGCCTAAGGGAGTCAAAGGACTTGTACATATAACACAACTCAGGGCCACATAACACCAGTTAAGATCCCTCATTGAGATGTCTTGAATATAGAAAAAAAATATAGCATTAGCTCAGTTATCCACTGGGACTGCTTCACAGGTTTCAAGGACAGACACTGAAAGGACAAACTTTCATAAGAAAACACCCATGTTTGGAAATGTTTATGCCTAAGAAAGGATTGGATTAGATCAAGAGGGTCAATTTTGAGTTATCATTACCTAAATCTAAGTTCACATCTATGCCTATGATGCCTGCAGGAATTCTATACATGGGCAATGGTAAAAGGGGATCCCTAACCCATATTTCATGCCTGCTTTGTTACAGGGTTCCTGGTGGCAGCTATATGTGAAATGAAAGCCCTGCAGAGACATCATTTTCTTAGACAAGTTAATCATTCCATAAAGGTACTCCTTACTCCCTGCCGTGAACTGTTGCATAGCTCTGCTGCCTGCTGTTAAATTGTTGAGTGATTCAACTCAAAACTGGTTGCCACTCATTTATGAAGAGGTAATCCCTGTGCTTGGCATATGCAGGTTTGTTTAATATGCGAAGCTCCATGAGATCCACTGGGATGGAAGGTTCTCAATAGATGCTCGTCATCATCAAATGTAGGATGATAGTTAATTAGCTTGTATGTCTCTCGGTACCCTGTGAGAATAGCCATTCAAGCTTGACAGAGATAACTTGCCTGAGAAGCGAGTAATCCTGATAAATGTAACTCCAGGAAAGGACAGTAGAAATTAGAGAGCCGGAAGCAGTATCTCTCCATATAAGATTATGAATTTTGATCCCAATGCTACCATTGTGTAAGTTAACACTGACATCCTGGCTGGACTGGAAGTTAGGCAAGTGATATTTGGTGCCTACATCACATCACCAACTATATGAACATTGACTCCAGATACTCGTAGCTAACCCTTTTGTGACAAGGGGAATCAAGAAGCACTTTTGTCCACTATATTCCAACACATATATAAGAAATAAAACATTTTGAAAAAAACTGTTTTTTAATAAAAGTTAGCTATCAATGCTCAGCACCTGCAACAGTCTGATCCTTTCCTTAGAGGTCTCTGAGTGAATGCAGATGCCTTACTGCAGGCACCCAAAATTAAAAATTAAGTCACCTGGCTGCTATATGGCAAACCCAGATAAAACAGCCTTTTAATTGTGTTACTAATTGTCCTGGTTTTGGCTGGGATAGAGTTAATTTTCTTTCTAGTAGCTGGTATAGTGTTATGTTTTGGATTTAGTATGAGAAGAATGTAGGTAACACACTAAGGTTTTCAGTTGTTGCTAAGTAATGTTTATACCAATTCAAGGATTTTTCAGCTTCTCATGCCCAGCATGAAGGCAAGAAGGCTGGAGGGGCACAAGAGGTTGGGAGGGGACACAGCCAGGACAGCTGACCCAAACGGGCCAAAGGGGTATTCCATGCCATGTGACATCATGCCCAGTATCTAAACTGGGGGAAGTTGGCTGGGGTGGGGGTGGATCGCTGCTCAAGAACTAACTGGGCATTGGTCTGGGAGTGGTGAGCAATTGCATTGTGCATCACTTGTTTTGTATATCCCAATACTTTTATTATTTTTATTATCATCATCTTCATTATTATTTTCTTCCTTTCTGTCCTATTAAACTGTCTTTATCTCAACCCACAAGTTTTACTTTTTTTTTTCCCCGATTCTCTTCCCCATCCCACTGGGAGGGGGGAGGAGTGAGCGAGCAGTTGCATGATGCTTAGCTGCTGGCTGGGGCTAAACCATGACACTAATGCAACACATAGAATTCCTATATGCATTTGTTTGTCACTGATGATGAAACACCACAAAAAAAATTTAAAAGTGATATGCATATCCAAGTCCAGCCATACATAAAGATGCTTTCCAAATCTGGGCCACAGTTTGTGAAACCTGCTGAGCAGAAAGGTGTTTTGTAAGATATTATTATTAGGAATTTTATAAAACTTTGAAGGTTGTTATTGCTCCAGATTAGGTTGAAATGTTTAATTATGAACAGAGAGAAGGGTTTTGGCCTTTTCAAAGGATAGCAGCCTTTATTGATTTTATTAGTCAAAGAAGGTGATAATTTCTATATTAATAACCAGAGAGAAATTTCTCTGTTAAACAGTGATTATAAAATACTAACTGAAATACCATTGGAAAAGTCCAAGGAAGGTCACTCTTTTTTCTTACTTCTTGTAATCAATCTTACTCTATCAAAGGTTGCAGAAATACAGCAATAATCTAAGTTGAATTGTGGACACTTCTGAACTTGTGGGCAGATGTGGCAATGCTTTCCCTGTTAATTGAGGCTGGATCAAATGAAAGCCTTTGACTGAATGAACTATAATTGCTTGCTCAATAGCTGCAAACATGGTTGGCTACCTGATGTGTTTGTTAAATGGCTGTATGCCTTATGCAAACATGTCTGTGGAAGGCCTTGGATAAACAGACAGATGGAGACTGGACAGGAATGACTTCAAATCACCTGAGCGACCAGGTGCAATTCACCTTTGTGGCTTTTGGGGTTTTTTTTCTTGGATTACACATGGGGAAGATGGGACAGGTTTCAGCACACCCTGTCAAGGTGCCTGGGGCAAACTGCCTGCATAGCCAGCACTATCCCTTTGCACTAGAATCTTGTGGTGCCACTGAAACCTCCCTGCACAGTTGGAAAGTCAGAAACAGTTGGATGCAGTGCCAAGAATCACAGTGCACTGTGTTATGGGCTACCAGACCACTATGGCTCAGCCATAGTTGGCTTGGTTGGATCTTTGGTTTTTCATTTGTTACTGCTACCTTTAGATGGGAGTTGCTTTACCACAACAGGACAGAGACTCAGGCAGTCCAGCAATCCCTTCAGCAGCCAGCATCCCAGTTTCACAGTACTGGTCAAGAAGCCCTGTAGCAATCATGGGACGTCCTGCCCACAGGGTCACGTTTCTTTCCTAACTCTTGTCAATTAGCAGCTGCTTTATACCACAAAGCATGAAGTTCTCCATCTCTCATACATTTTTTATTTTCTCTAATAGAATTTCTCATTATTCATATGAATGTCTAATCCTTTTGTGAATCCTCTGAAGCTCTTGGCTTCAATAATGTCTGTGGCATTGAGTGCCACATGTTAATTATGTGCTATGTAAGAAAAGTATTTCTTACTATCAGCTTTAAATCACTTGCTTTAAAAAAATATTTTAATGGTTAAGTAAACCATAATAGAATATAGCATTGCATAGATAGGACATATCTTGCCTTAAAAATTAACTGTGGTTTTTTGAACAGTGGGAAACTGAGGTATGAAAGGATGCAACTTACAATCGGTCATTCACTGTGAGATATAAGGAAAGAACCTAGGAGTTCTACTTCTTATATTCTTTCCATAAATAAATTAAAAAAAACGTTTTCCCATATAATGAAAACTGATTTAGACATCTCAGGGTTTCATGTTCATTTTAAGGGACAATATCATTACCTTGCACTCATAAGTAAAATCCCAGCATTCCTACCTGAAACAGAGACTGTTAGAAGAAATGTCAGGGATCACATTCTGCCAATCAAGTTTACTGTGACCCACTGGGAACCAAAGATAAACTTCTGAAAACCAGAAGACTAACTTGTTGAAACTACTGAGAATTGTCTGTACTGGACAGGATTAAAGTAATTCTGACTCTTCTATTGCCAATAATCTCTGAGAGGAAATTTGATTTTCCCTCACCATAAATAACTTTATATATTTTACTTGCTAATATTATTGGGGTGGTGTGATGAACAAATTAATGCAAAATACACCCTACTTACCAATATGTAGAGAAAGGCTCTGTGATAAAATAACCACCCCCACCCCAAATATATACCTCATCCACATATAAAAAAATAGCTGAGGACAGGGAATTACTTTCCCACTGCTTCTGGCTTATGTGTTGTATATAATGGTTTCTGGAAACATTTTTATCATGCAGGGATAAAGGAGATGGAAAATAATCATCCTTACTTATCTAAGTATGGTATTTAGATGACCCTCATTACCACTGTATATGAGTGCCTCCGCACATTTACTGTATTTATACTCTGAAAATCTCATGAAGCAAGAAAGTCTTGACAGCCCCATGTTACAGGAAAAAACGAGACAGAGAGAAGAGGTGACTTATTCAAGATTACAGAAAAGATCTGTAGCAGTGCAGAAACTTGAACCCAGGTTATCCAAGTTTTAACTTATTGCTCTATCTACTGCTGTAGCCTGCCTTATTGACCCAGACTTACAACCCATTTCATCTCTCTATAAGCAGGGATTTATTAGTAAAGAGAAACATCTCAGAAAATGCCACACTCTACCCAAGACACCTTTCCTGCTGGAAGTGATATAGGTAACACTGTGAAAATGGTCAGCTGCATTTTTTTTTCAGCCAAAATGGACTGATTTTAATCCCAGCAAGCATTACATGGAATAGGAGTGTCATCACCTCCCAGGCTCAGATGGTCAAACGCCCCGGTGAGACCCAGCCACAGTCACAAGAGTGATGGAGAAGAGAGTTGACAGAGCTTTCTGAAGACTCAGGTGACCACTGAACTATCTTCTCCTCTTACTGAAGAGGAAAGACTCTGAGAAGAGCTAGAAAACAGGGCATGAAATGGTTGTGATTCTCCTCATTTTAAAATATGCACGTCCCATACAGATATAGGTGTAACATTACTCCAGTCAGAAGATGTTCTGCAGTGCCTTCCCAATTCTTACTCATACAACATCTTTCCCTTGTTTACAGTTTAATTTAAATTAATGTTTTAATTTTGCAAACAAACAGTGACATTGTTTATGAATGCATTACCGTTGAATAAACTGTCTTGAATATCAATTAACTTAAGCAATTTTAAACTACAAAGCCCTTTTACTCAGAAGCATGTGCTCACAGAAACAGATTTGTTTAAAACAACCAAATTTCATCAAGTTTTCAGCTGTCAACAGAAATCAGCATTTGCAAGGAGCACTAGCTGTATTCTAGAAAGAAGGACTCTGATGGGCTATATATGGTCTGCAGAGCAGGAGTTCAGCGGGAACCAGTATCATGTCTTACAACCACTCCAAATGTGACCAAGATGACAATTAGATGCCATAGCCATCTATGATGAAGTAGGACTGGCTGCAGGGACAGTTATAAGGTGCTCTGCATTATGTCAGAGGCTGAGATGCTGCAGAAATCAGAATTAGTCAGCAGTTCAGGAAAACTGAGAAATAGGGTCTGCCTCCTGCTTAATACAGTATCTGTCTGGTGGAAACTAGAGGAGACTGAGCGTATCATTTTCCATTTCCTTGTCCCTGTGCAAGGAGAAATGATGGCTCAGGGGCTCAAAAACTACAAGTCCCAGGCTGGGGAGACAACTAAACAAGAAATGCAACTATGAACTTTAATTTACCCTGAGAAAAGTGAGCTATTGAAGATCAACAGATAATGCTCATGGCTGAGGTATGTTGTTGGATCTGACCCAGTTACAGAGAAGAAGTATGACCTCTGATGAAGCGCTCTGACAGGTGGTTTGGTGGTTGTTTTTTTTTTGGGGNGATTTTTTCTTTTTTTTTTTTTTTTTTTTTTTACCTTTTCCACCAAGATGAAAGGAAGACTTGGTTTCCACTGTATTCCTACTGGTCTGGAGCATGCTGTACACAGAGCTGAGCAGGGACACAGCTGGGGTGGCTTTGAGGACACACATGTCACACAGTCCCTGTCCTTAAGGCTCCTTCTTCCTCTCAGCTTCATTTGCAGCCATGACAGCAGGAGCTGTGCCTGTTGAACTGGGACAGAGATCAGTCCTTGGAGAGGGTCTTCCATCTGCTGCTTCTAAGCATGCAAACACCTTAGCAGAATTTTGGCTGCCAGGTGACTCCCTGGAGTCCTGAAAACTCAGACCTCAGCCACAAAAGAGCATGAGCCAAGGAGATTACAAGTTTCAGTCTGTGGTCAACACCTCCATGATCCCAAATTAGTTCAGCTCCTCACATCTGGCTCATGGGGAAGACACACTGTGAGTGAATGCCTCAGCCTGCCTCACAGGGGCTGCGCTAACAAATGGAGGCTGCAATATTTCAATCAATAGGGGAAAAAAAAAAAAGAAGAAACGAAGCAGTCAGAGAAGACAGAGACATTATTGATGCTTCTATTACCATCTGAAATTGGTCACTGTGGAGAAAAACAAGTAGCCACAGAGTGGACATGGCCTGACCTTTCGCTCCTCAGCAGGCAGCAGATTGGTCATTCTAGTCACTGCCAGTGAAAAATGAGGCTGAAATCTTCTTTTTAGTGGATGAGGGACCAGTGCTCAGTCCTCATAGCAGGAGAGAATTCACAATTTGGGGGGAAGCTGTAGCCCTCACTGTGGGCTCCAGGGAGATTCCCATATGACACCTCAGGACAGGGAATGTGGGATTGATTTGCTGCTTAACATGAGTGGTGTGTGTTCAAATGTGAAAGGACAGCCTCCTCAGAAAGGGAGAGGAGTGTAAGAGTGATGGACAAACCACAGCAGAAGAAGATGTGCGCCCAGCAATGCAGTGAGGCAGGGAAATTTCAAGCCAGGCAGTAAAATGGTGAAGAGCAGGGTGAAAAAAGCACAGGAGGAAAATTTTGACTACACAGTACTGAGGCATGACGAACTGAGCTGGGGCAACTCAGACCAAGCCAGGTACTTGTACAAATTCAAAAGGAAGGACAGCTTTGGGACTAATCCACAGGGCATAGAGCCTGGTATACCAATTTTGAACTAGTCTCTTCTACAAACTCTCATACAGCCTTGGATAAAGTCCCCTTGACTTTCTCAGTGCCATAGTTCCACAATAGCTATAAAATTGCTTTCCTTGTCTACTGGGACAATACAGTCCCTGAGACATGCATCTAGAGGGAGTACTTGATACCTTCTTAACACAAGTCATAAATAAAAGAGGTAAGATTTTCCAGGTACAGAGCAAAACTTGTATGCTTAAGGCCAGTTGAAATTGGTCGGACATCTGCAGGAAGCCCCATCTTGGTGTGAAGGAGGGCAGAGGACAGCTATGGGGAATGAAGCAACCTGGCATAGAGTAAGTTTTGCCAAGTGAGTTGCTTTTGGCCTGGAGAAAGGGACAACCTCTTCTGTGAGACCAGAGTAGTCCAAGGAGAAAGAGGGTGATTTGTGTATCCNCATGGGAGAAATTAGAAACTTTTCTTTTCTCCAAGTGTTTTGTTTGAATCATACTTGCACATTCTGCAGCCAAAATGAACACAGAGACCCCTAATATCAGCCCATCTTAATGGGCTGGGCTCCCATGATAAGCTTCAAGGAACAGCACTTACCTTCCTATTATCACTCTGAACTGAATTGGGTGGTGAACTCTAATGAAGAACAGACATCAGAGAAGTACTTTAGAAGAACAGGTAGCAAACGCTCATAATAAAACTGTTCAGACACACTTTGGGGAATGTAAATCACTTAAATTATTAAAGTGTTGAGCTGTTGGGACTCAGGCAGGTTAAGAGCTGTTGCAGTGAAAGCCACTGCAGCCCAAAGTGAGCAGGGCAAGAAGGGAAACAAGTACATTTTAAATTCAAGCTGCTCCACTTGTACTGTAGCTTGTAAACTTCAACTGCAGCTGTATGTCTTTACTTAATGAATGGCAGGGCTGGAACTATTTGGGCTACAAGGTGGGGGGAGAGGAGGAAATAAGGATTGGACAGTAACAGCAGAGAAGTGAGGGAAGGCAGTAAAAACACTTGACTGTGGAGCAAAGATTGGAATAGAAGAAAGACATATATGATGTAATGGTGATGTGATAGCTAGCTCAATTTAAAATCCAGCCATGATACATGTAGAAAGGTGCTTTGAAGAAAGGAGGTTATCTACATTTTTCTGGAAATGTAGTAAACTGAAAGAAATAAAATCAATTGACTTGCTCAAGGATGAGAAAGGTATGGAGTTGGATTCAGGTCCACTCCTCTGCCCATGCCACCTGGCTGCAGTGTGAGAGTGGCTCCATCTTAAACCTAGGTTTAAGTACCTAAGTAGCCCTTAAACCTGGGCTACTTCACCTGTCTATGCCTATTCCTATCTAAAGGCTGTCTATAATCCAGCTCTTATGATACTTAAACATATTTTTCTAATTAACAGCCTGAATTTATTAATGGTCTGTTTATATCTATTTGTTCTTCTTTCAGCATTGTCCCTTTGATTTAATAGCTCTTTTCCTTCCCCACTGTTAAGCCCCAATCCAATTATATGCAAAAATCGCCTCCTCTGTTTCAGCCTTCAGTTTTGCTTGGCTAAAAAATCTAAGCTCCTTAGTTGCCTCTTGTAAGAAAGGATCTTCATTTCCAGACCAGAATTTACTGTTCTATTGTTTGAAAAATGCCTGTCAAAAGTTCATTATTTCCTCCTCCTTTTTCCTTGGCAAAAATTCAGAATTTTGAGCAAAACCAAATGTAGTACTTTTTCTGTCTACTGCTACCACCAGCAGCACGAAGACTGATTCAAGTTACCATAACGAACAGCACAGGCAAACTGTGCAAGCAATTCAGTCATCAGGGGAGTTTAATTCTACCAACCCACCTGAAATCTTTTTCATTTGTCTTTTCAAACACATTTTTAAGAAGCAAATCCTGCCTGTGACAAAAACACACAGGTATTATTTGCAAGAAATAGTGTTTATTCATCAAAGTCAATAGGAATTTTTCTGGTTTATATAGATCAGGTCCTATTCATTTACAGATGGTGCAGTTCAGAGAATATCCAGCCACAGATAAATGCTGGACTTTGTTGATATGATATCTTGTGTCTCTCTGTACTTAAGGGCTTTAGAAATTGATTAACTGAAACCCTTATCAGGAAGGTAACTATTATAATACTCATTTTACTGATGAGGAAAATAGAGCACAAAAAAGCTTAGTGACAGACATAAGGTTACACAGTGAATTAGAGGCAGGAATACTGATTTCATCTCCCTGGTTTGACCATTAGATACAGTGCCCTAATCAGAATCTTCCCCAAGCCGTCTGCCTTATTTTACTTTTTTTTTTTTAAATACACTTTCCCCAGCCGTTCAACATTTTCTAGTGTGGCTGGAAGCTATGGGAAAAACACTGCCTATAGACAAAAAGTTGGCCTCAGCAATATTTTAAGTATGACAAGAAAGAAAAAAACCCAAACCAAACCTCACTGAAAGAGCATATCCTCATAAGATTTTCAGCCTGAATTCACAGCTTCAGAGAATTGAGCTAAGCCACCAAATAGCTGGGTGCTTTATATGAAGCAAACCTCTTAAGGCTTTGCATTCATGCATTATTAGTAGCTTCATTCTATATCTAAGTTACTTATAAGGCTCCCAATTACCAGACTATCTTAATGCCTCATCTTAATGTATTTATCCGTACTGCAGCCCAGTGGCAAGACAGTGTTAAGACTCCTGCTCCGTGGACAATTTTTATGTTGCAGAAGACTCCAGAAAATGCAGTCTTCAGAATGATTATAAGCTGAGTCTTCCTCTATTTCCCACACTAAAGGCAGACTTCAGGTTACACCTGGTAATGCCTCCACGAGCTTGGCCTTTTGGGATCTGTATGCTCTGGCCACATATCGATCAGCCAGGCTGCTGTAGAGAGGTCCCTACAACTTGCAGAGTAGATATATCAAGTTGTCTATATAAATTTTTGAGATTTCAGGCTTAAGTGACTTGCCTGAGGTCACTCAAGAAGTGTGTGGCAGACAGAATTTCACCATAGTCCTCTGAGCGCTTTCCTAATTTAGCAACAGTGACAAATTCTGACTGAAATTAGAATTAAATATGCAGGAAGAGGTAAAAACACCAGCACCAAGACTCCATTTTGGGGCTGTAATGCAGGAAAACTTAAAACAAAAGTTGTAAGATAACACCCAGTATCTACGCTTTTTCATCACCCTGAGAAACGTTTCTTCTTGCTCTCATCTCCTAACTCCAGTTTAATGATTAAAATGGATGTATGAGCAATTGGTGTTCAGGATTGATCACCTGTACAAGGAGGCCATTTCATTGTAAGTCTAGAGATTGCATTCCTGTGCCAAGAAGTGTCCTCCAGGGCTTTTGGATACCTAAAATGTTGCTAAAATCTTGATCTAGCCCTTTTGCCCAGGGGCAAATTCTACTTGTAATTATTAGGACCAAGAATGCTCACCTAGTCCAGGAGTCTGACTACTTGAACATTTATCTCCATAAGCTTTACACTTTAATAAATAATTTACCCCCAAAATGCACTTAAATTAGATCTATAATTCCACCATGAGGCTCTGGTGGTGTGAAGAGACCTCCTGACTTTGCTCCAATCATTTATAATGCCACCATAAGCCATCAGTGGAATTGCAGCATTATTATTTATAGCACCGCTTATATTGTTCCTTATATCGTTTATTATACTCAATTGGAATAGCCCCAGCTAGTCGGTATGAAAAGATGCTGCACAGTTACCAGCTTAGGCTATTTCTTAGCACAGAAATGCTACCTTCATAAGGAAGCAGAGATATTATCAGTGCGAGGATGGATATAAATTGCCTGGACATCCTGTCCTCATTTCTGCTAGTCCTTCCATTCAATTTGGGTAGTATTAAGGGGGATGGCACAGAGGCTGAATCTGTTGGTGGTTGCTTCTACTTTCTTTCTTGAGGAGGGCAGACTGCATCCCTGGCACTGCACTAACCTGTGCAGAAATCTGTACAGGAAAGGGGACAAGAAATGGTCACATAGAACCACTGACCTTTACACACACTATTCAGATCAGAGCTAGACCTCTGGAAATATGAATCACGTCCTCATTCCTGTTAGAAGCAGGTTAAAATTATTAAATCAGGGATTAAAGAAAAAAAAAAGTGTCAGATTTAAGATCACATAGGTATCCCCAATGGTTTTTCTTTCCAGATGCATTATGATAATTTTTACTGACATCATCTCATGCTATTTTTATTACAGTGTTGGTTTTTTTTAATGGATAGAACATGAGAGTGATCTCCAAGGTGGTGGTGGTGGAGGGCAACAGTACTCTGCTTCACTTTATCTAAAACTGCTCTTGCAAAACCTAACTTGCAACAGATGTTCAGCATGACAAACCAGAGCCCAGATAATTAAAAGCAGTTAAAAACAGAATATTTCAATGGGAGAAGTTGCAAGCATAACTCATAACAAGCCATTCCATTGCCACTGTCCTGCCTTGCCCAGAGCAGTCCTAAATGGGTAGGATAAACTCTCTTAAATGCTTGGGAAAATGCTGCCTCTCTTTTTTTTTCCTCCCTCCTTAGCTTGCCTGAATTTATTCCAGTGACCCATTCATTTCCCTGTATCTCTATCTTAGTGCTGACAGGTTTCACGCTCCCCAATTTAGCCATTAGCTGTAGGGTTTGGCCTAGACAGTTTGTTCCTATAAAATATGGCACTGACAGTCATGAGGGTACGGAACTGCCTCTGCAGACACTCCTCTCCGGAGCCAGTGCCAACCATGCAGCCACGTGCCTGGCTCCCATGGTCTGCCCTGGCTGCTGTCTGTGCTGCAGCCCCCAAGGACAAGTTGCCAGCAGGCACAACCACATTGCCGCTGGGGTGCCGATGGGACCTTTCCTACCTGCGACGCTTTCTGGCCCCGTGTTACAGGCACAAGCACCTGCTGCTCTCCCCTCTTTGCAATCAAACCTACAAAAAAATACAAGGCAGAAAGGAGTGAAGAGAGAAGCAGGCAAAGGATCAGGGCAGCTAAAAATGGGAATAAAGAAAATGAGGAGGAAGATTTCATATTCTTGTAGTTTATACTCCTGCACAGCCAAGCAAGGCAATGATAATGCAGCATAAAGTTGGTGAATATGTTTTGAGTATTAGTCTGGATGTTAGGGCATCGAAGAATCCCACCAGGAAAGAGGTTTTTAATCTTGCAGGAGGAACACAAAAAATAAGTCCTTTTATAACCCTCTCCCTTAAGAAAACGTATAAACACATTGGAATCAGAAGGCCTTTCCAGGTTAATTTAATTTTCTTTTTTTTCTGGAGTTTGAGAACAACAGAGTTCAATTAAGCAGAGCAGCCACCTACCCCCCTGAAAGCAGACAGACTTCAGGGATTTCATTTTTCTTGTAGAAAGAGAAAAAAAAAACAAGGAAGGAGGGGGATATGACTGGGCTACCATGTGGAATCATTCGTTTTACACTGATTCCCATCAGCCATCTGAAGCTTTGCTTAAATAAACGTAGGGATTGAGGCTTTCAGAGGTGGTTCCCACTTGTCTTGCCGTGCAGGCAGACCTGGCAGGAGGACACAGGGAGTGCAGGAATGTGCTGGGGAATCAGCCCCTCTGTTTCTCAGGTTCACTTGTTAATTGGCTCTTTTGGGTTTCTTCAGTATGTTTCTGGAGAATTAGAAGTCATACCAGAGAAGTTAGCTAATGACCCAGGCTCAGGGGAAAGATCAACTGTCTGAGCCCCTAAGTTTCTTTCTGTGCGCCTCGTAACTACCTGGTACAAATCTGCAATGCTTCAAGCTGGCTGAGATGTGTGTGCTGCTCAGCAAAGCAGGATGGGGAGGTTTCAAAGGCAAAATATACTTTTCTTCATTATGAAAGAACTAGGAAAATAAATGATAGCGCTGGTGTTTCCATTTTATAGCTGGAGAAACTAAAGCTTGCAAAATGGTTGTACCCAATGTCATAGAGAAAGGTCAGTGTCACAGTCAGCTAAATAACCGACGGGTCTCAAGTCTGTCACACTGGCTGCTGAGCTAGGGAGAAGGTTTTGCATCCTTTTTTTCTAGCTGTCCCTGCATAGGTCTGCACAGGCAGCGTTCATCCTGCCCTCAGTATACAGCAGGATGGACCCCAGGCCCCAGTGCCAGATGAATTCGGCACTGCTTCCATCCCTGGCTCAGTTTCCTCTGACCAGCAAGATTATTTCCCAGCTGCTCAGTACATTGATGCTAATCGGGCTGCCTGCAGGTCCAGCTTGCTTTTAACAGGGCAAAATCTTTCTGGGCAAATGGTGCATTATCAGAAACGTCACAGTAATCAGCTTGTGGCATGACATGGGTTGGTACAGCAGACCAAGCTCAGGACAGTTTTCTTAAGCAGGTGGATGTACGAGGGGGAAAAGAGGCACTCTGCATTCTTCTGTGGGGACACCAATGTCTGAATAGCTGAGGCAATCAGGCCAGAGAGAGCTTAAAATGATGGGGGTTTGCGGGGGGGGGAGGGGAGGCTTTTTTCCCTCTGTAGTTATCTTGCTGAATATTATAAATTTGGTGAACTGAGCAAGTGACCGTCTGGGATTTTTATGTAAAGATATATGTCATTAAAGAGTTATTCAATTCAGCCCTAAAGTTAGATGTGTGTCATGCTTTTGATGTCTTTTCTTCAATCACTAAAAAGTAGTTATATTAAGAATAAAAGATTTTGAAAATAAAAAAAAAAAATTAAATAGTAAAAAATAATCCCTTTTAGTCTCCTGTATATCAAAAGGTTTGTTTTGGCCACTTACCTTGGCTTTCTGTCATTGTCATTTGCTGTGTCTGGTTTGGAGCAAGGCAGACAGAGAGAGACGTGCAAGTTCCACTAGAAGCCATTAAAGGCTGTGAAATTGGACAATTGGCTATGCAGACATCCCTTAGAAGTATTTCTAGCACTTTTGGTTCCTGGCTGGGTACTGAAAATGGGGATGGAAGAAAGAAAATCTCTCTACATATGTATCAGAGCTTTGAAAAAAAAAAAAAGGGCGGGGGGAAGCATTGAGAGTGGGACATGGAAACATAAAACTTTCAGTTTCTGACAGACCCTGCGAAGTCTTTATCCCCTCTCTTCTTCTCACCATTCAGAAGCCCAAGTAATTTTCCAGGCATGGCTCATACAACACCCCTCAACACCCTACTTAACTAAGCTCCTAATGAAGTTTCACGTTATGTTGGCATCAGGTATAAGGACTTTTTTTACACAGAACTGTAAAAACAATGTTTCCATACATCCTTCTTTCCGCAATAATGAGAAAGCTTATTCCATTTTATGAACGATCCCTGTTTGGAAAGACAAGAAGGGAAAAGCAGTTATTACCCTTGCTCCTTTGCTGTCACTGAACTTTCCAAGAATTTCAATCTTTTCCTCCTGTGATGTATTGCTCCTCTTGAGATTTCAGCCCAGCCCAGGAAGGGACTGTTTGTGCAATCTGTATCCTCTCTATATAAAAGGAATGGACTGGATTCATCAGCACTTTAGTGCTTTTACTCCATAGCCCTGCTCACTTCAGTGTTTTTCGGATTATGCTGTAGCTGTTTAGACTCTGCCCTTGCTTCGCAGGTGAACTTTGCTGTCAGGTAGGTAGAAATGATTGAAAAGTCCTGTTTTTTTCTCAAGAATTGCAGGCTTTTTTTGTCTATTCATCTGTTGATAGGTACATTTTCTCTCTTGCTAACATGGTATATTCAGACAGGATGACATTTTTTAGCCTGAAACATTACCCAGCCAAATCCTGCAATAAATGGCTATATCTTCAGAAGATTTTGAGATACTGATTGCAGGACTCTTGAAAAATCTCTGTAAGGAGCAAAGTGTTTGAAATCACCACTGCAATTAGGCAACCAACATCCTGCTCTCTGGTTTGGGGTGCAAAGGTGCATGAAAAAAGTACCGTACCTTGTAATTAGAGCTGTTCAGTGATCAGACCTCTGCAGTCTTTTTAAAATGACCTGAATTTATATTTAAATTCATTAAATTTCACTCACAAGATCGACAGTAAAGGTGTGCATGCAGTACAGGGAAGCCATACAATAGGCATGGATGCAAATACAGCTGTGTGATACGTCCATCAGGCCACCACAACGAATTTGGGGAAGAAGGCTACAGCCCAGAGCATGTGGTTTCTGGTGGAATCATGAGATCAAATGGCTTGAAAGGCTTCCCTACGAGTACTGAGACATCTCAGAGATCCTTGCCAGCAACAGGAGCCTGACAGCAAACTTTTCTGCCCATGGGAAATCTACTTCCAGCCTCAACGTCTCATTCTGTAAAACTTGCAAATAGCATTCGCCACGTCCTCCCTCCCCAGGTTTTGGGGTTTTTTTGTCACAAATCTCTCTTGGTTCAAGTGGGGTCTGATTTCACTAAAACTGTTGCCTATTCTGCAGTGAAATTTCAGGAGACAAGAGGGTACATTTTCACTAGAACGTCTGTATTACCCTGTAGTCAGCAGGAATGAAATTGTCTGACTACGCCCTACCCTTGGGGACCTCGCTGAAAATGAGATGTATCTCTCACGAGGACCTCCCAGCAAGCACAATTGAAATATCTTTGAGACTGCAGTAGCTCTGTAATGAATGAATTAATTGATTTCACCCTCAGCTGCTTCTTCATCGACCCCGCTGGCCCCACAGTGGGGAAGGAGCTTTGTTCCAGTTCCAGTTTCCCTCAAAGCCCTGTTCTATTTAAAGGCAGATGAAATGGCTTCAGGGCTCAGGGAGGGAATCCCAAAACCTCAGCTTTGGATGGCAGCCGGATGGGTCACTGAGCTCCACACTGAGTTTGGATGGAAGGATGGGAACTTGCACCTTTCAGCCATCCTCAGGGGTCTCCATTACAGATGGAAAGTGGGTCTGTGAAGTCTGATGTCCTAACAGTGCATCTATCTCGATCTGCCTATTGTCTGCATGACTGTTTAAGGAGTTCGTGTGGACATCTCTGGTCTCCAGGCAGCCCCAGTTCTCCCCTCACTTCTTAATCCAAATTATCTTCTGGGAAACCAGTCTAGGACTCACATAGCTATCAGACTCTTTTCCATCTTTCAAAGTGTGATGTGTCCACCTCTTCCAATCTCTGTGACCAGCAAGGTGACAGTGACCATAGACACCACACAGACAGGGCAGACTTCTACAACTAACCTGGTAAATGGCAGGACTGTGCATAACAATTCAGAAAAAAAAGGTGAAATGATTCATCAGTGCCTGAAAAGAGTGGGTCCTATTCTCATTTACAGGCAAACAGCTCCCCCTCGAGTCAATGCTTGAGGGTATCATCTCAGGGTACTTTGCACAGGCTGCTCAGGCTGGGATAACCAAGCAATTAAATAGTTACAGAAAAAGCCTATGGGACTCAGGTCACAGTGGAGCTGTTAAAAGCCTGAGGTTATTCTCATACCCTGGAAAGCAAGTCACGCACTGCTGAAGGTCTTGTATAGGGCATCAGATAGAACAGCTTCTACTTGGTGTGTTCCAGTCAACAGAGCATCTTCAGAAGTTAGGTCCTCATGAATTTTAACTATGGCTCAGAAGTGACTCTACTATGTCTTTGAGCAAGTCATGTGGCTTCTGCTGTGCCTCAGTTTCCCTGTTGTGTTCTCCAGTTCTAATCAGATTCTCTGTTCTTTGCAAAACATATGGTCTCAAATATTGCCCCTCTTCTGGAAAATATTGCTTCTATTGTATCTCTGTTTTAAATTTAAAAATGGAATATTTTTAATTAGTTTTTCAAGGGAACATTTCAAACATTTGAATGTTCAAAATGCTGTTGTTCCACCTTTAAGGAAAGGGTTGAGATTTCTTTATTTTGTCAACTGGACACAGACATTTTGCAGAGTTTCGTATTTTGTGGAAGTTAAAATATTTCTTCTCAATTCGGGGATGAAAACAGATCTTGAAAAGTGGAATTTTTCTCGTGGGTAAAGTCTGCCTTATGGACATCTGAAACATTAATTTCTGAGTAGCCATAAATGCCACTAGCAGCATCATGAAAGGGTTAAGTATGATTGTACACAGTCCCGAATCCCTCTTTAGCAATGCCCCTATCATGTAGGACTTCTGGGTGAGCCAGTAACAAAGGATTAAATCCATCTCTTATTAGTAGATGCCACCTGCCTTAGGACACAATGTTTAAAGCACACAGCTGTATTGTAATCATTTTTATTGTGGTGACATCTGAGAACCACAGGTGTGGATGAGATTTCACTGGTATTTCTCATTGTTAAATGAAAAAGCAAGAAGTCAAAGCAAAGTGTAGTGTAAATACAGCATGAGGGGACACAAGGGTAGATTTACACAGGTCAGGGAAGGACATAGCAAAGTATGCTTGGTCCAGCTCATGGATTTGCCCTCAGCCCCTTCCTTTGGTTTAAGGATTCAAGAAGTGCCCTGGTGTTCCCTGCAGCAGAGGCTATGATCAAGAGGCTGAATGAGGCACCCAGGAGCAAGGGGTTTAGGTGGAGGAACATATCACATCTGCAAACATATTCTGGTCACAGAAGAGGAATCATGCCTCAGGCTCCATTGCCAAGGGAGGAGTGGATGAATCTTAGGAAGAATGTTGTAGGGAAGCTTCAGAGATCTTTGGACAGCTATATCTCAGGCCTGTCTTCACTCATGTTTTTCCCTTGTCCTGTTTCTACTCTAAGCCACCTGGATGGGCTGCATTAGAAGGCATGTTGCTATAACTGCTATAGAGGAAAAAGGTTTTGTCCCAGTATTAAATACGAACTATGAAAACAGTACAAACGATGTCCTTGTGAAAGAGGGAGAGGGAATGCCAGAACAACCACTAGCTTGCCTGTGTCCCCTCTGAGCTGTTTCCTGATCCATTTCCAGCTGTGCCACCCTCAGAGATGGTTCAGATTCCGCATCCAGAACTGAGCAACTGGGGCCAGCTCGGCACCCACTCCTGCCCTGGGCAGACATGTACCTCATATAGGAAAGAGCTGCTCCTCAGCGTGACTGAAATACTGCCCAATCTCCTCTCACTCTTTCTCCCCACTACTTTTTCTGCCGTGCATCACTTTGGTAGAAGAGGATTCTTTTGACTGTATGTTCCTTGTAGACATTAAATACCTTTCAAAGCAAGGTCATAGTCCCTGGAGCTATGACAGCACACATGAAGATAATGGTTCAGGCTGGGTTTGCTGCCCTCGTTGCAGGCAGGGAGCTGCTACTCTGTGTCATGGGGGTTTCCCTCCAGACAGCATCACAGCTCAGCATCCTGAGTTTCCATGGGGAGGAACAGATCTTGTGAGCCCTCTTTTCCTTCCATGTGCACACCTGCGGTAATAGACATGCCAGATCTCCCAGGTAATCTAGGAGATGGGCATCTGCATGGTTCTTTGGGATTTTTGGTATGCACCCACAGATTATTGTTTCCAAGGAGAAATAACGCATCCATGGCATCAAGACAGCATGGAGAGGTACAGCCTTAAAACAGGAACAACTAATGATCTGTGGCAGACAGGCAAGGCCCGGACAAACCACTGCACAGCATCATACATGCCAAGTGGGTTCCTGGCAGCTGGTTCATCTTCCCATGTCACATCTGATGTTTGAATAGAGGAAAAACACATGAGTTTATTTCCAGCACCTCTCCCTGTTAGATGAGTGACCTTTTCATAGGTCTGGAGGGCAAGGGAGAAGGCAGCCTAAGAAGTGTTCAGAAGGTGCTTGACAAATGAAGATATGTAAACGAGGTGAGGGACAGCAGCAAAGAGCTAGGGAGAGCCAGGCATCATCAGGTGGTGGGAAACCTGTCTCATCTGTGGGGGTAAATGTTTGCTTTGGCTCCCATGTTGAGGAATGGCAGTGGGGGGCTAGTAGCTGGGCTTGGATGGTGCACGAGTTTGGATGGAGCGCTGAGGATGGTTTATCCCATTTGGGAAATGAAAGCCAGCCTGGCAGCTCTCCCTGCCACTGGAGTGCACCTCTGCTTACAAAGCACTCAGGAGAGCACAGAGGGTATGCGGCCCCCCTGCCAAATGAGGAGCAATTTTTCCCCCACCAACACCATACAGCACACTCTGAGTTCCCATCTCTTATCACCCATGTGTGACACCCACTGCAGACAGACACAAGAGCCAGGTCCCAGAGCTAACTTTACGCTGACATTCCATGTTGTGGAGCTCGCACAGAGCCTGTGGTGGTCACAGTTGCCTGGTTTGGTGTCTTCTGGCCCCTTTCACTCATTGCTTTAAAAAAGGCCATTAAGCCTAGAAGGGTAGAACAGTTCCCCTTTAGGTTAGTAAATGTCAATTTTGTGCCATTGTACACAGGCCACATGTATACCTTAATCCCTGCTTCAGAGCATCTCAGTCTCCACCTCCCGTTGCACCTCCTTTGCCCAGAGCAAGCAGAAGATCCCAGCTGGCCCCTTTCAGACTTTCCCTGTTGGCTTCTCATAGGCACCAGCCTCCTCAGCCAGCTTCTGCATTATTCCCGCTGCACCTTGTTGCTGCTGATATGGGAATCTGGGCTAGGAAAGGGCTTCATGAAGCCAAAAATGACTGTCTAACCCAACTAACTCTGAGAGGGAAGCATTTGGTTCTGGAGTCCAGTCTCATCTGATCCATCAGAAAGCAGAAAGAGCTTGTAATCTGACTGATCCTGACTATACACCCCCAGCAAGGCTTGAATGTCATAGGTACAAACATGACTTTCTGCTGGGTAAGCTAAAAGAGCTGGAAGCAATGACTACTTGGATTATACCACACAACAGCTTTGTGATTTGTACACAATGAGAAAATTGGACTGGGTTTGGACTTGCAGCTATAGGTCTCAGATTCTTCTGCACCACTCACTTGTGGGAATGGTCAGACAATGAGTTTTGGTTGAGTAGTTTATGCTTTCTAAAAGTTTTCTTGATAGAAAATGTGATTCATTGGTTGTAGATTTTTCTGACTAGCTAAAAAGTTTGCAAAAAGATCTGTTCTCCTAGAAATCTCTTCCTGGATTGCAGTTGTTCTAAAGTAAAAATCAATACAATGTTCAACCCAAGCTGCAAGGCACTTTTTCATCGGAACTCCCCTTGCCCTCTCCCCACCAAGTGCTCTTGATGACAGATCTGGTTGTTTGTTTTTTTTCTTGAAACTAAAATTAAAAGAGCCATTTCTATGTTGGTTTTCCATGGAAGATGGGAAACCAACAACTTTTTCTCACTGGCTCTAAATAAAATGCCTCCTACTTTCCACTTGTGAACAAGGTGGGTAGATATCATCCCTTACACACACTCCCCATACTGGATCCAAACTTGAGGACCCACAGGTTCTTTCCTCAACAGTGAAAAGATTCAGCTGATTTCCTCCTCCTGTCCCTTTCATTGTCTCTGCCTTTTGGGGTATAGCCAGCACCAGAAGGAGAATGAAATAGAGTGAAAAAAGCTATTTTGCCTCTTGCCAGCTCAGTTGGAAACAGGAAGTACTGGAAATCTCCCAACTAAGCCTGGCTTTGGAAGACCTCCAGCTCACTTTGTCAAGGCCTCAAGCTCCAGGGGTTCTGCAAAGTGGCTGAACTTCTGGGAAATGCAACATACAACCCAAAGACTTCAGCTGTGTGAGTAAAGCAAGTTTGATGGGGAACTGGGGGAGAGGGTACACCTGCCTGGAAAAAAATTTAGTCTGGAAGGTCTGCATTTCATATGTTCTCCTAGGTTCATGCTCATTTATGTGACTGTTGATAAATTTGATTGCAGATTTGCTCATGAATAATTTTGGGGAATTCATGGTTGTCTCTCTGCTCTGAATTTACTGGTGAGGAGGAACAGAATGCAGGAGGACTGGTAGACTGACCTATGAACCAACAGTGTATTGGACATTTATGCATCCTCAATCTAGATATCCATGAATCTTCAGACACAGAAGTACAATTAGCTCAAGACACTAGACCATGAAGGCTTTTATGGACACCAGGCTCCATGCTCTAACCCTACTGCCGTTCCAAATAACAAACCACTTTCTGACATAAAGCTCTCACTAGCTGCAGACTTTGTGCTGGTGCCAGATGCACAGAGACAGAGCAGACACAGACCCTTGAGAGAAACTGAAAAGGCTGCAGCTAGTTTTTATTCTCTGGCACCGTTAGCTAGATTGGGGAGTTAAGGGAAGTTTGGTTTTTTGGCGTTTTTTGCTGCTGGAAGCTCCTGCTGTCTTTCTAATTATGGTCCGAATCCTTGCCCAGCCCAGCCAGGAAGGCCCTGAAGCTGCCTCCGGTTTGCAGTCAGGTAGGACTTGAGCACATGGCCACGAGTTTTGGCCACATGGGGAGTTTTCTATCCTGTTGCAGTGTGACTAGGAAGCCAGGTCATACTCCCATCTTCAGCCTTTGCAGCTGAACTGTCTTCTAATGCCAGAATAACTCATTATAGCGATGATTGCACACAGCATTATCTCAGCATGACAAATGCAGGCCATGTGTGCAATGCCTCTGCAGCCCTGGACTACAATCTCCGATGCAGTTAACACTTTGATGCAATCAGGATAACTGTTTGCCAAGGTTGGCTCAGCAGAGGGGTGTGGCTCCAAGTTCCTGCCCTCGACTCCTGTGGGAGACTTGCTCCCAGTCCCTACCTGTGGCCATGGTAACAAACAAAAGTCCTCCTCACCAGGCACTCTCCATCTTATTGATTCCTTGGGAGATTTATGGCAGAGACCTGATCTCAGTGAAGGAGCTAAATCCAATTCACTAAGGAATTACAAGCCTGTCCGATCAATAATCTATTTATCTCCTTCACTTTGCCATCTTTAAACACTCCAGCCCTGTCAAAAGAAATTGAAAGCTTTTTTAAAATGAAATTATTGAACTCTGGAATGGCTCTACTAAGGCTTCTGAAAAGGATCTTGAGACCAGGATGGATCCAGTTCAGATCCAGCACTTAGGAGAGACCCAGCACACAGGCTGGGATGGTGGGAGATGCTGGTACTCAACACACAAGAAGAATCTAGCCCAAGAGATCACAGGTAGTGTGAACACACAGTTTGCAGGAGATACCACTTTGACCTTAGTGCCAAAAAGGGATAAGCATGTGGGGGGAACACAGCAGTGTGACTTCTACTGCATTCCCTTTGGCCAAGCTGAAGCATGAGGAAGGATTGTGCATCCTCTGCTGCACTGGCAGAGCCTAGGAAAGGCTCATATACCTACACACAGGCACTAGGAGCTAAGAGAAAACTGAGATGTGAAGTGTTAACCCCACCTGAAAATGCATTACTGAGGTCACTGGAAGCTGCAAGCTGCATTTGTTCATGACTTCAGTAGATCATGAAGTTTAATTTAACCAGCACATGACTTCAGAAGCAGTCATTATGTCTCCCAAGGGCAGAGGTGTGCTGCATCCCAGAAATAATGTTATTTTTCAGCTCTCATGCAGCACTTCTAATTAATAGATTGTGAAGTCATTTGCATGGAAGAAAACCCAGGGACAGAGGAAGCAGGGCTAGCTGAAAGCCATCCAGTGTCAGAACCAGGAGCAGAACCATAGCCTCTTTGAAGAAGAACAGTTTCCATCCTTTTCTAAGCTTCATAGCTAGTTTTTTTTTAACAGATGCAGGCCTTTACCATCACAGGAGAGACTGCAGGATCAGTTCACATGTGAACTGCCTTCATAGTAAAGCTCCTTGTCAAAGAAATATTTATGCACATGCTTAAGCCTTTCTTCAGACCAACTCTTGAACAGAATATTATTTGCAGTCCCAGTGGGACTGAACCATATATTCTGCTGGCCAAGAGACTGGATATTTTCTTGGTTGTGTAGAATTGGGGAATCACAACCACAGTTGCTCTGTGGGAACAACTGTGCTGGAGAGCAAGCATGATGTTCAGACCTGAAGTCACAGATGTTTGGGTAAGTCAGTTCTGCTGACATTAACGATGTTGCACTGGTGCCTGTGTGAGATTTCAGCCCTATGAATGATCTTGGTTATGGGATACTTGCTCCCCAGATTGCCCCAGTTTTAACAGGTTCACGTACCTACTTTTCTGCACCTGGAACTCCAGCGCTGAAGCTGGAAGGAGCTAAATTTCTCTGGAGATGGAGAAGGGCCAGTTCCTCTCCCTTCAGAGGTTAATGAATGGAGTCATTAGGATAATTAATGTTTTACTGATGAATTAATCACCCTCTCAAGCAGTTTCTGCCTTTCGCTGTGCAGACAGGCAGGGCCCTCTTGAGATCTAACACATCCCTTGCTAAGGCAGCTACCTTGTCCTGACAGCCTCCTGTTTTTGGAACAGGTTACCACGCATCTGCCTTTTCAGCAGGGGAGTTGCTTTCCTGCGGGAGGGAAAACCTCAAAGCCAAGAGCTGTGCTGGAGTTTGAGAGATTAAGCTAGGATTAAGCTTTTTTTCCAAACTGTACTAACACTTCCAGTTCTGACTTGGGGCCACCTTGGTTGTCCCCATGCTGAGCCCATTTCACCCACCACCCATCCAGCCCATGCGGCTCTGCCAATAAGTCTCACTTTTTGATTGAAGAACCATCTATAGTTGTCCTTCCATTCCTTCTCCTTGATGCTTTTCCTGCCTTTTCCATCCCCCAATGTTACTCCAGCCCTGACCCCAAGTCTGTGTATTCATCCCAAGCCTGATTTGAATCACACTCTTTTTTCAGGACCTCTTTCTAAAGAGCATTACTAAAGCACTTCACTAAAGAGCAAATGCCCTTGTTGTTTTCTTGTTATTGGAAGTGTGAGAAGGTGCGTGGTGACCATGCCAAAAAAACCACTAACCTTTCTGTGGCAGCTTATACAGCGCAATGAAACATTGAAAAGAACTGCCATCACACAAGAACTTTCTCCCTTGGCTGCAGGCATATTTGAACTGTGATTTCCAGGGGATGGAAAGCTGAGAATGATTTCACAACATTGTTCCTGAAATAATTCCAGTACAGTCAACAGGCCTCCTTGAACAGAGCCCTCTGAGAGTCCTACAGTGCTCAGAGCCACAGCAGCATCTCCAGGCAGAGTCCCACAGACAGGTTAAGAAAAGGCACCCCTCCACTTCAAGGTAAATTCAGCACCCCTCAAGATCACA
Source organism: Pandion haliaetus (assembly GCA_013401275.1). NCBI lineage: Eukaryota > Metazoa > Chordata > Aves > Accipitriformes > Pandionidae > Pandion > Pandion haliaetus. The sequence goes on along the minus strand of VYZV01014337.1, from coordinate 934,379 downwards.
GACTGTCATTCTGTTTTAACACAAGGTGAGGGACTTCATCACTGAGCATTTTTGGCAAAGAGTATTTCAGGCAAAGGATTTTGTATAGACACCTCAGATAGTATGAAGATACCCTGTAGAAAGTATGTAAGGTCTTGGGTTTTCTGCTCAGTTCTTATCAGGAGGAGAAAGCAGAATCAAAAACTTGACCTTTTTAGTGAAAAATGAATACTACAACATTTCGCTGTTTCACAGGGGGGAAAATGTAAAAGTAATTTAGAAATCTTGAAGTGTGACAAAACAGGATTGCCATTCCACAGCCTGTACTTTGCAAACTCCATGCCTTTTCAGGTCAGCTTCTCCTCTGACTTACCCTGCGAGCTTTTGGCTGTGCCCTCGGTGCTCAGAGTTCAATCCTCAAATCCTATTTCCCCCTCCTGCTCCAGCTGCCTCATCTCCTGACTTGTTTATGATTGCCCCTCGGACAGTCCTCTCATTGGACATCCATCCATCTCTATGTGGCCTTTCTTCTTGTCGGTTTAAATGCTGCCTGTGATTTATGGCCCAGCAGCTCCCCAAACACATCTCCGGCATGTTATATGGCACTGGCATAATGCTAACTCTCTTAAACCACAGAGGAAGCAAACAGTGCTAATTTATGTCTGGCTTTTTTTATTCCCCAGCATAATTCTGATTTTAATGTTCCATCTACACCACATCAATATCTTTTCACCACTAGCAAGTAAAAACAAAAAGTAAATATTTCATTTCCCATTCTTTGCCTCTTAAAAGGTTTTGCCTAACCCAGCTCACCCGGCATGCCCTGAGGTTAGACAAATAGGAAGCGACTGTGGTCTGCCACAGGGGTGCTTTATGGGAAGGGCACTGCCCACAAGTGTCAGCTTTCTGGGATAGTTGCTATCTATTGGTGCATGAATATAACAAATGCAAGCATCTCCTGCATCAGGTTAAATTACTAGCCTGAGCTAATTCAAAGCTTTAATACATTGCTAATTTGTCAGTCTGGTATTACTATTTAGTTCATGTAGCTATATTCAGAAAGCACATCAAAGTGCTCCAGGAAAGGAGAACAAAAAAAAAAAAAAAAAAAAAAAGGGGAAAAAAAAAAAAGAGGAAAAGAGGAAAA
>VYZV01014337.1:890356-932974 GCA_013401275.1 Pandion haliaetus | reverse complement strand
GTGAAGGACTGTCTCCCGTGGGAGGGACCTCATAGTCGAGCAGGGGACGAGTGAGGAGTCCTCCCCCTGAGGAGGAAGGAGCTGCAGAGACAAGGTGTGGGGAGCTGACCCTGACCCCCATCCCCTGTTCCCCTGTGCCGCCAGGGGGAGGAGGGAGAGAGAACCGGGAATGGAGCTGAGCCAGGAAGGCGGGAGGGGTGGGGGTAAGGTGTTCTGAGGTTTGGGTTTACTTCCTAATATCCTTGTTTTGATTTGATTTGTAGTCAATTAAATTGATTTTGTTTCTTCCCCAAGTTGAGCCTGTCTTTTGCCCGTGACCATAAGTGGGGAGTGATCCCTCCCAGTCCTTGTCTCGACCCACAAGCCTGCCTTTATATTTTCTCCTCATCCCGCCATGGCTAGGGGTTGCAGGGGGGGACTGAGCGAGTGGCTGCGTGGTACTTTGTTACCAGCTGGGCTGAAACCACGACAAAAGATAACAAAACATTATGTAAAAATTTTAAAAGGCTAAGATAAATCTTTGGCCTGGAGCACTGACAAAATGACTTGGCAGCTGGAGGGATTCATATCCTGCAGGATCCAGGACATCTGCCATGAGTCTTTGCCTGACTGAGGAGGATCTAGATTTTCACTGGTGTTCCGGAAGCCCCACAGGGTTCTCCACACTAAAATACAAGCCTTGTAGTCCTGGGTGCTCTTCATGTTTCCCTAAAATTGTGCATGAGGGAAAAAACACTTCACCATCCCTGCATTTTTCAGAGAGAGGACAGAAAGACAGTGATCTTGCTAAAATCCCAGTTGAACCCAGGTTTCCAGAGTGTTCTGGCTCCTCACCTTGAAACACAGAAGAATGTTTCACTGATCCGGTCACCCCAGAGTCTGTACCTGTTCTTAGTCTGGGAAGACATCCAAGGCCACTAGGTAGACCCTCTACAGATGCGACCTTTATGCACACATAGCCTATTGATTATGCAACTTCAGAGACTCAGAAAGCAGTATCTGTAAGGGCCATGCACTTCTGGTCTTCCGCTGCTTGTTTGCTCCCTAGCCAGCCTATCTTCTAGATGGCCATCGCACAGACTGCCAATGGAAAGCTGGCCCAGGCAGGACTCAGGGGGACATGAGGGAGGGAAGGTGCAGAAGGCCTTTCCTCCAGCATTGCTTGAATGCAGTCACACTTACCATGTGCACAGAAAACACATCTAACACTGGTGTTCAGTACCTTGCAATACCTTTGCCGCACTTTGCTCTTCCTGGTGGCATGCAATGTCACTGTACCTGGATCCTATTGGGGCCAGAGACTTCCTACATCCCACTGTGTGTCACCATGGTGCTGAGCAATGCTGAAGGGGAGTCACAGCCTCCCATGCCAGGGTAGGCCTTGAGATTCCTCCCTTCCCTGGTGAACATAGAGCAACAGCCAGAGTCTCCATTGGAAATTAGGTTTTTACCCTGGAGCTACTTGAGATCATTGTTTTCCTCCAAAAAGAACTGTTGCAAGACAAATACCTCTCTCAAGACGATTGAAGTAGGTCACATTAGACAGTGCTCTGGAGAGTCTGTCTGACACTTTCCCATCAGCAGCAAGCACTGCTCTGCTCCTTTATTTTCTTTTTCTCCCTTTCCCCAATCTCTCCTTTCCTTCCATTGCTAAAAACCTGTGAAAAGGGAACTCTGTGAAGGGGAAACATCTCAAGCAAAGTCTGTATTCTGCTTTGGCAGCTGGAAGAATCAATGCTAACATGGCCCATGACTGCAGACAGTAGCTTACACTGGCGAAGAAGCATCAGACAGGCAAAATCATTATGGGGTTGAACAGAGCAAATCATCGCTGTGCAGGAATGGAGCCCTGTGAGCCCTGCAGGGAGCAGGACCATAGTATAAGGACTATACTATAAGGTCAAGCATCATTTAAATGATAGGCATCAGGCACTGGAATAGCCTGGGAGATGTTATTTGCTGTTCTCCAGAGCTGTTGGAGAGGCATGAAGGGTCCTCTGCTGCCTATGCCAAGGGCAGTGTCTAGGGACATCCCAGCTGGGCTGCTGCCTTCCCTCATGCTTGAAGGATAGTCCCATCTCCTCCCTGAGTGCACCCTGTAGACTCCCAGATCCAGCATCACCTCCCTACTGTCTGCCCCTGCTCCCTCCCAGTGAGACTGCTGCCAGTTAATGAGATACCTAACCCAGGACTCCCAGGCTCTGTGTTTGTTTTCCAACTGGAAGCGATTAGCAGAGTCTCACCTTCAAGCAGCTTAAGGCTGTAACATTGCAGGGATGTTGCACCCCACCAACTAACCAGAGAGACAGAATGAATGTTTAGCTAAATTTAGTTACTCGTTTCAGTTTATAAATTAGCAGCAGGCATCCCTCAGCCCATGTTTTGGTCAGATAAAGCAAAGTTCATGTGATCAGATAATAAAATCTAAGCATTAGATAGTAAACTGGCCCAGACATCAAGTTATAATTGGCAGAAGCCGTTTGGCTGGAAAAAGGCAACAGGAGATTTTTTTGCTCTTCGTTGGGTACTCTGCAGAGCTCATGTGATAAAGCCACTCTCTTCTCCCTGCCAAGACACTGTGTCTGTAGCATGAAGGGAGCCCTACTGTGTCCCTCCAATCCAGCACTCCCTACAGTGCTCCTGATAAACAGAGGGTCACTGTAAGCATATTTAATGGGCTTAAGCAGAGCAATAGTAGAGAGTGATCCCAGAGCCAGCAGCCATCAACAAACGCCCTGCTACCAGCTCCCTTGCCTGTGCAGCCAGACTCTCAGGTGGAAAAATGAGACAAAGACCTCAAGACCTCCTGCCTGCAAGAGGGACCACAGCCACGGTGGTGTGTTCTGCTTACAACAATCAGCTGAACTCCAGTTTGAGACTGTCTGGTCATGAATGGGGTTCTGCAGTTCAAACCCTTGATTATACTAACAAAGAACAAAACGAATTCACTGGTTTAATGCTGCCTGAATTTTGGAAGAATTTTGTGCTGGATGTTTAGAAAGCTTCTGTCTCTCACAGATGAGCTGCATGGATTGCCAAATGTATGTCCTCTCAGAGGAAAAAAAAAAGAGGTTTATTTCTGTTACAAACCTACGGACTTGTTTCAGTTTTACAAATTTCCTTTCTAAATGGAAGCATTTTAGAGGAAAAGAAATTGCTTCAAAAAATCCTTTAAAAAATCCTTCTGAAAATGTTTTGATCTGATTTATCCATCAAGCAGTGGCTCAGGGTAAGGAAAAGATGACAGCTGCTCCTTTTGTTGCATGCTGTTCTGATTAGCTTCAAATAAGATGCTCCCTGTCACCCATGGCCCTCCACATAGCAAATGCACAGAGCTCTGTGGACTCTGCTGAAGACACCTGATGCCAGAGGAGATCTCTTTCTGCTAGACGGAAAAGATTTTTTTACCCAGGACTGTTTGGAAAACCATGATTGGACTTAAATTCAGAATAGCAATAATAAAAATTTAGAGAAGCTTTAAGGAAGCTTTCCAAAAGTGTTCAAAGTTAGCTTTAGTCTGCAGTTTTGATCAACACTGGCTTTTCTGGGAGCAGAATCAGGAGCATCCACACGAGGAAGTACTGTGGAGTTTCTGGTTTCCCAGTATACATTCTCCCTCGACCCTGTATCTGCTTTGGGTTGACTGACTAACCTGCCATTGTTTCTGAGAACATTATTTATATTCCTTTCTCATATAAAAAAGCTGTGCAACAGCAGAGAGCCACAACCACCAAAACCCAGCAGTGTCTCACTTGAATTAATGGTACAAGGCAGACTCTGCAAAAGGGAAGAAGGTTTTTTTTTCTAAGACTATAGCTAAGAATAAGTTTGCATACACATTTGATGTTCCTATATGACATGAACTATAGATTCACCTGAATCTTTGGGATTCTTACTAGACGTTTGGAAGGATTTTTCTGTCACTGGGGAAACAGAAAATCCTCTTGTAGCTGTTTCTAGGCAGTGCAAACTTCCTTTCTGAACTCCCTTTTCTAGGCAGATGAGGCCACTGATGGGAATTATAAATTGCTTTTTGGTGCCAGGGGGTCTGAACAAAGGCCAGAATGGAAGAACTCAGACACATCCCTAAATGAGAAATAAGTTTGGCTCCAGATCAAAACTCTGCTGCTCAGGTCCATCCATGTCACCAAGGATAATCAGACAAGTAGCTTGTTGGAATCCTAATCCAGAAAAACTGAGAGCCTGAGCTAATGGCTAAATAATCCCCACATTAAAACCTTCCACAAAGCTGAATGAGAGAACTGAGTTTCCAAATGCTTCCAATTAAATGAAACTTTAAGGTCAGCACCCAGGGTGAAGGCAGAGGGGAAAGCAGGCTGGGAGTCTCCGAGGGCAGCTGGGACGAGCAGCATTTCTAAGGCAGCATATCTGACTCTCACTCTCATCTCTGGCAGTGTTAAGCACTGTCACAGCATTAGTGAAATGTAGTCTTTATTGGTTCATTTTCATCTCTGTGCATCTGTTTTCATGAGGACAGGGGTAGCTATTTGATGACAACCCCAGATGGATGGAAAGGACTTTTCTTTGCTTCTTTTCCTTCTGTGTATACCTCCTCCTCCACGCCCCCTTCTCCCACCAAAGAGCAGAGGGTAATTTGTGTACTGGCTGAAATAAAACCCACTTAACAATGAAGTCCATGGCTAAAGCCTGTGGACATCAGTGCAGCCATAATGAAATTTCTGTGCCTGAAACACATTAGTAGGCAAGAGCTGAGACTGTAAAAAGATTAGGCTGCTGAATAGCTGGCAGAGCTGGAGCTTTCAGAGTGAAAGTCAGCAGAGAGAGCAAGGGAGAAAAAGGAGACAGACATACAAGGGGCTGCTCTGGCTGAGATAACCTGCTGCCCACCTGAGCCACAAACCTTCCCCCACACCCATGTGTGGCCTCTTCCCAAATCCCTTCTGATCTCCAGCCCTCCCTGTGGGTCTGCCGAGCCCTTACATGCTCCCATAAACCTCCCCATCCTCACTGGCCTGCACCCACAACACCCAGAGCTAGCAGAGAGAATGAGCTCCTGTGATTATAAAGGCAATAACCTGCTGGTTATTTTGTCAGGCAGATGATCCAAGGCTCTCTGAGCTCTGCAGAGTTTTAGATTCACTTGAAGTGAAGGCTTGTATACTTTTGCTTGAATTCCATTCCAATTTTTTTTCTGGATTTTGGTCCATTCTACACTTAGGCAGCAGAGAGATGCCCAAAGGGCATGTTTATGTGCAGACGAGGGTGGGGGGTGTCAGATGCAGGGAAGACCTCATGCCATTTTAATTTCTCCCTGAGGACAGGTTGACTAAGTAGATGGCATCTCAGAGCCTGGAAATGAGCTTACATCAGCAGGTTTTATGATGATGCATCATTCAGTCAGTGACATCATTCAAGTCACCTCTCAAATTTACACAGGGCAACAAGGGGACAGGGGAAGCAGAGGAGAGCACACAGCTGGGAAATCCCTACAGCAGAAATACAACTTCACTGTTTCAAGACTCCACCTAGCAGCTTTTCCACTCGGTTTCCCAAGATCTTCAAAGCTGAGACCATGCACACTGAAACCAAAGAGCCAGCCGGGGCTAGAAACAGTACTCTTTTCTTCCTGAAGACCTCTGCCTGGGTGCATTCAGATGTGGATATGGGAAGAGATTCACTGGGGCTTGGGAGCAGCTTTGCTGCACCCAGCCCTGGCTGGTGCCACGCAAGGAGATGTGCTCTCAAGGACCATTGAGCCCTACTGGTGCATCTGGGTTTGCCGAAATCGCAGAGGCACCCTGACCCCCCTGGGCTTTGACACAGCCACGAGCTGCACTCCAGCAGCAGTGTCCACTGACCCCTTACCCTGAGCATTTACACAATTTCTCTGTGCCTTGAAACAGTCATGGCCATCAGACCCTTAAAAAAAACTAACAAAAAACCCCCCCAAAACTTTAAGAACTATTGCTTTTTTTAAAAAAGCAATGAATAATCACTACTATTGCAGGATTGGTCCTCCAGTTGCTATATTTTTCTTTAATTCCAGCATAATTTTGCTCTCTGGGACTGACACCCAGAAGATGAGTGTTTGACTTTTCTGCTGTGCCCTTTTGGATACATTACAGACTGTGATCTTGTCTGTGCTCTTAATGGCTTTGTGAAGAGATCATTTCTGCTCAAACCTTGTTAGTCTTAATAAAGACAAAGTCATAAATACTTTTGTGGTTTCCTATTAGCTGGCTTGTAATTTGACTAACAAATTAAATTAATTTGGAAACTAATAATTATTTGGTTAGAAGTAGATTGAAGGAAGTTTGGTTGAAAATGGACTTTTCATGGAAAGAAAAGAGATACCAGTTCTTGAAAATGTAAACTAAATCTGGGAAACTGGATGAGTAACATTTTGAAAATCCTTTCTCATTAACCGGCTTTGGCTTTCAGTATGTCATTTTTATCCCCATTTCTAAAGCTAGTATTTCTTTCCATCACATCTGTTGGGCAGACAAATCTAGAAAGCTAGAAAACTTTGGTGATGGAGCTATAAAAGCAGAGACATCTCATCATAAAGATAACAGTCCATTTTCAAAGTTTGAACCCCAGACTGTGCTACTTTCTCCTGTGATCTCCAAAGCCACATCCAGGAAAACAATGCTCATGCCCTGCTGCTACAGAGTTTTACTGATATGTTGTGATCTAAATGGATAGAGTGTTTTGGTACTCTGTTTTCATTTGTTAATTGACTCCTCTCTCACTTAAGATAGGAATTGGAGTAGTTTGTGATAAATGGATTACACAGTCCTCTTTGTTTCAGTGCAGCTTCTGTGAAATAATTGCAAATTCCTCCTGACACCAACAGTAGTATTGCACCAGGTAAAAGGGGGTTGGGGGTGGAATCTGGGACTCCTTTCCTCTCCATCAGTGGAAGGACACAGTTTTTAACTCAATGTTTATCTAACATAAAATGAATAAATTACACATGGGGCACAGTCCAGAATCCACAACTTTTTTCCTGCATGACTTAGAGTAATTCAGTCCTTCTCATGAGGGTTCACTGAAGTCCCTGCCTCCTACATACTTTGCACAACAGGTCTGGCTTCAGCAGGAAGGATGGAGAGTCTCCACCCCACTTTCTGTACAGTGGCTAGGACCCTGCCTGGAAGGGAGAAGGTACTGGTGTGGCACCCCTCCACCCAGTCTGATGAACGGGACTGAAGGTCTTCCTTTTTCTAGGGGAACGTTTCCGCTAGGGAGTTGGTCTCATGCACACTACAGCAATTGCATTTTCAAACATAAAGAGGGAACCTTGTGCAAGTCTTCGGAAGAAAAGCTTTGGCAATCACCCCCCGAAGAGGTCTTTAGACTCTATAAACTTGATTAGAAATTCATGTTCTTCAGTATTCCTCACAGGTTTCCTGTTTTAGCACTGAGATTTTAGATCCACCTTCTAAAACATGTAGTTCACTTCAGGTGCTCAAAAAGAAAGCAAAACTGTACCTAACGATGTCCTTTATTGGACCTGGCCCTCAAAAAACAGAAGCTGTTGGCAAACTCTGCTGCAATTCCATATGGTTTCTTTGTGGCTCCCTCTGCTCTTTAAAGGGGAAGGAAGACATTTTCGCACTCTCATCCAGACAGGCTCCTTTGCCAGGCTCTGATCTTCCAAATTATCACCCCTACAAAGAGGCAAAGAGACCTTTAACAAGGGCTGGCTGGTCCCCTCTGCTGGTTCTCCAGCCAGCATTTCTTCAGTGTCAGAGCTGTAACTCTGCATCTTTCTACCTCTTCATGTATGATCTTTCTGCTTCTTACTCAGTCCTCCCCCTGTCTCCCACCATCCCTGTCCTGTCTTTCAACTTACTCCATCACCAACACATTTGCAACAAGGAGGATCTCTCCTGTGTTTCTTGCTGCCAGTCCATGTTGTCTTGACATGAAAAGGTAATTAAGAAGGGAGACAACTATTACTTCAGTGGGGATTGAAGGCTACAGCCATGTTCTCAGTTTTATGTGGGATCAGAAATTGCCAGAAAAACAGAAGTTATAAGAACTATACCTAACTTGCAGCAGACAGAGCTTACAGTTTCTGGCACAACAGAAACAAATTTTAATTTGGATTGTACTGAGTGAGAGCCATTCTCACTAATCCCTGTAGACACTAATCACACTGGGTAGTAAGAACCATTCTTGGAGATGGACTGACAGATGTTGGTGGCAAGAAAAGGGCTGAGAACAGGACTCACTTCAGCTTACAGCCTATTTACTTCTCAGAGAAGCTGATGTCTCTAGTTCATCCATGTGTGGAAACACTATGAACATACATATATGCACACACACAATCCATACGTATTTATACATGTACACACATACACAGTCCCCTTGCTGATCCTGAGTGGCTGTTCTCCACTCTGGAGGGGGAAAGAGCAATGCACAGGCACAATACTCCACCTGCTCTCAGAGCTCCAGCCCTGAGACCCATGGCACAGGCATTTTGCTCCCTTCCTCCCTCACCATTCAAGTCCTTACATATCCTAAAGATTTGGACATGTTCTGCTTTTTATTTTACTACTCATTGTCTTAATTCCACCAAAGGCTGAGTGCATGGGAAATGAAGTTTCCCCCTTGCTGTGCATATTTCCAACTCTAACTTACTTTCTTCAATAAGTCTTTTTTTTTAAAAGAAAACAACAAATCCATCTCCAAAAAAAACTTTGCAAAAGAAACAAACAAACAAGGAAAATCCTTGTTAATTCCACCAACAACCACATAGGACCAATGGAGACATGAGACAGTGTTTTAACTCCCTAAGGGATGCCTGATGTGAGAGCACAAGCAAGGCAGAAGGAAGCATACATGGTGTTGACAAAAGGACAGAGGTTTCTGCATATAGGAGGGAGCCTCACATCAGTGTTCAGACTTGCTCTTGCCAACAGAAAAGGAGATGCTACAGCCCTACAGCTCAGAGCATGCTCTGCTCTGAACTTACACCAGTGTAAATCTGCAGGCAGGGCTGTGAAATCACTGAGGAAAGAAGGAAGAGACACTTGCCTGTAAACACCTTCACTGCATCCCTGAAAGCCTGGATGAAGGTGGAAGAGCTTCAGAAGGTACCATCTGGCTGGCAATCAATCTGGCACTGGGCAGAGCCTTGGCTTCAGCTTGAGTCGGCATTTAAATTCAGAGAAAACCTGGGCAAAGTCTCAGGCACCACCTTCTCCCTCCTCCCATGCTGCATGACACATTGCAGCTGAGCCTGGTGTAATGACCCCTGAGCAATGCTAACTCCCCCAGCTCCTCCTGGCAAGTGGTCTCAGGCAAGCCAGGGAAGTGGTTTGGCCCTAAAATAGACCCTGCCTCTGGTACCCAAAGTCATGAAAAGCTGTAATTTGTCATTCACCACAGCTGCTTGCTGCAAACACACAGCCTGGCCCACAGCCTCATCCCGGGCTGAGAGCCGCCTTCTCTTCTTGTGGGGTATTGCCATCCATTTCGTTTCTCTAGTACTTGAAATTAAAAAAAAAAAAAAAAAAGTAGGAACAAACACTGGGGAAAAATACCTCTAGTCAGATCGATAGATTTTAGTTTTACATCAGTCTTAAAAGTTTCCTTTCACTTTTACACCATTCGTTTTGATTTTCTTTTGTTTTTCATCATAATAGTTAAAATGTGAAACAAGGGGAAAAAAACCCAACTTTCAAGCAGGACTTTTCTTGGTTTCTTTTTTCACTTAAAGCTGCCACAATATTTAGAGTTGCTAAAATGAGGAAAAATTGCCCTTTTATTCTCACAGAAAGCCTGTTTCAAAGAATCAGCATTTTCTGATGAAAAATGGTTTGTTGAAATTACCCAACCAGTGCTTTTACTGAGTGCCCTGAGCATAGTCCTGCTATACTTCCCTTCCCTGTGGAGGGTGCAGACCCCCCCTCAGACTTCACGGGAGCTGTGCCATTGTGGATATCAGCTGAGCTAAAAGCTGCATGGGATTTGGAGCTGGTTGATGAGAGCAGACACTCATCTTGGGCTTCCCATTTTACAGAGACTTCTGCAGATGTAGACCTATTATTATAAAACTTTCCACTTTTCCCCCTGCCCCAAATATTATTTTTAATCCACACTTCACAATGTGCTCTACTAGCGGAGGGAGTCCGGTGCCCAAAATCCCAGCAGCAATGCGGCACTGTGCCTGCAGCAGTACATTTTTCTTGTAGACGGCATTATTCCCATGGTTGTAGGACAGAGCAAACACCACCCTCCTTCTTCAGTTCTGGCAAGAGTATGGACATGGTTGGGCTTCTCTGAAACAAAGCACAGACCTGTCCTCAGGGCCATGAGGGCCACTCTACCACTTGGCAGCAAGGTACAGATATGCGACAGAAGCTTCTACTTCAAGGTAAAATTCTCCTCATTTGGGGTCTCGGCTAACCTCACGAGGTTGGAGTGGCGCAAAACACATGCTTTCTGCAGGAAAATCAGATACCACTGTCCATTTTAAAGTGCTGTTGTGTTGAAAAAAACAGCATCAAACCCTTGAAACAGCCTTGCTTCCCTGCCTAGGCTCCTGCCTTCTGCCTCCATGTGATGTGGCTGCTGGCAGAAGATGGAGCCAATCTGCAAAATGAGCATCTCCATGGAGATAAGCTGAGAGCACAAGAAGGTCAGAGCCAAAGCATCGGGAGCAGCAAAGGAGTTCTTCAAACTTCATTTCCTTCCACAGAAATCACTTGATGGAGATTTGTTGAACGTGACACCTGGCTGCCTCACATTGCCGACTCAAATGAGGAGACAAAAGACGAAGCTAATTGTTTCCAATGCATTCAAGTTTAATACAGTGCATTTTTAATTAGGGCTCTAAAGGGGAAGGGAATCAATTACCTTTTGCAGAGGCAGACGCCACTGGCAGGTGATGCCATGTGGAGAAAAGGAATTGCAGCAGGATGCTAAGGCGCCCTGATGAGGAGAGGGCCAGTGTGCTCTTTGGGGAGCCCAGTGCGTCAGGTGCTCTTGGTGGCTCCAAGGAAGCTTGCCAGGAAGTGGCACTGTGACACCATCTGAGAGGACAAAATCAGAGGAAAATGCTGTTGAACCACCCTGCTTTGGAGGTGCCCTTGTGCCTGGGCACTCTTCATAACCTCTAGGGAGCATCTGCTCTCCAGGACCTGAGGACGAGATAAAGACATCTGACAGAGCGCACTGTGAACATCCTTTCCCACAACTGTGGTGAGATCTAGTCCCCTTCAAGACACCCTATTCCTTATTTGAGCAGAATTGGGATAGCCCAAAAACTATGCTTGATAGGTGCTTGGTGACCTGTGCTGGGGGAGAGGGAAACAAAGGCACTCTGTAGAGAATTCTTTGCCAGAAAAGCCATGCTGGTGAGCTGGCATTGAAGGGACACCAATGAACAAACACAGCAAGCCCAAAGACTCACTCAAAGAAGCAAATCCCTATAGCATACCACTGAGACACAAGCATCTACAGTAAGAAGCTGGTATTGCTGAAAACTTATGTTCGGATTGTTCAGCAGACCAAAGCTTAGGTCTCCAAGGAGCTCAATTTCATGCCTTTAATGAGAATTATATTTCCTAAAGGAAGCAGCCAAAGTCCTTCAATTCAGTGTAATATATTTCAACAGCAGACAGGTCTCAGCATCCTGCATCCTCAGTAACCTCATATTCAGTCTTTGCCAGGCAGAAATCACAGCCTTTTTCATGTCTTTCAACAGGACACTTTGGGACATGTTGAATTTATTCTCTTTGGTTATGAGTGACTTCAGTGTCTATTGCTGAAGTCTATACCACAGAGATTTCTTTGCAAGGCCTAAGGGGACCAATTCATTTGACTGAAAAGAGGATTAGTAGCACCATCTGAGGGATCCTACAGCATCCTAAACATCTCCATGGGGCTGGCAGAAACAGCACAGGACCAAGAGCAGACTGGCATCCGGACAGCTAGATGGGATACTTGATCATTTCTCAAAATGTACTAGGCACCTCCTTTTAGCCAACTGAAAGCAGCCAGTGCTTGGCCAGTTTAACAGGTGTTTGATGCAAAACCTACTTCAGTTGTAACACAGGACAAGGCCTTCAAGCTGTGTAATGCTACTCTGCAGCAAGACTGAGGACAGAAATGAGCTCCTAAAAATATTTTTGGGACATTTTGATTGTGAAGCTGGAGCTAACTTAGTATATGGCATTGTAAAGCCAGAGAGAGTTAAACAAGAACAGTATCCATTAAACTAAAATGGTGAGTACAGACTGAGTGCTAAAGAAATAAATCCAATGGTAAAATTCACCTTACGCATGTAAGATTGAGATCAGGACTTTATTGCCAGGAAGAATGTAGGGTTTTTTACTTTGTGTCTTTGCTATTTCTTCATATGTTCTCAATGAATCTCTGGAAGATGCTGTTTATGGACAAAATGGAGCATGCTTCATGAAAGATTTATTAATCAGAACTGCCAAATTCATAATTACTTTCTGGGCACTGAAATTGTTTGGCCTTATCAAATAAATGAGAATAACCACTGATTATTGTTTTTGGAGAAAGGAGTAGCTGGTAATAAGGAAAAAACATGCACATATGAGAAAGAGAAAGATAATATAAATGGACATAGACGTGTTCATATAGATGAGTGGTCAAATGACTCATCTGTCTGAAAAAAGAAACATAATTTTCATATTATGAGGCACTCAAGCAAGTCAGTAGTACTTTCACCGCAACACGATAGATGGACTTCATTTGTTTTCCTGATCCTCTTCTGCCACTGCCTTTTTATGTTTCAGAGGCAGCTGGATTTTCCCTCTGTTGTTTCTAGTTCAAAAATAGGAACCTCTGTTCAATAGAAATTAGTGAAATTTAATGCCAGCAAGAAACTTGTAAAGACCTCGAGCTTTTTTAGAGTTTTTCCACTTCCATGGCAGAATAGCCACATCTGATACATGGGTGCAACCTTACAGCAATTTTTTCATAAGTGTTTAGGGGCTTTTTACACTGGCCCTGAGGTTTCGGAAAGTTATAAAACATATCAACTTCTGACTAAAAAATTGTCACCATACCCAGAAGCTTTTGAAAATACAGCCAGCTGCCCTAGGAAACCTTGTCAACAGGTACGGGATGCTCAGCCTGGAGCGCAAAAAGTTTCACAGCCTTCAAAAAAGGAAGATGCTTGTGCCCAGCTGCTTTTTAAGCATGGAAAAAGACAGCTGTCTTTATTGACATGACTGCAGGTGCTCTTGAAAACTTTCCCCGGACTTGCCCGAAGTTGCACTGTGGGTAACAACCACTCTCCCCAGCTGCTGGCCCCGAGGCTGCCCTGCCTTGCCCCTTGCTGCTGCCTGCTGCAGCTCCTGGCCCTCGGCTCTCCATGCTCATGCAGGAGCCCAGCAGCGCTCGAGTGAGAGTGTGGGAGCAGCGAAAAACTCTCTTTCAGGCTGCTAACTTGGGGATTCCTCTCTTGCCCTCTTCCCATCTTTTGCAGATTTTTCCCCTCCTCTTCTCCCATGATGATTTATGGGGGAAAAAAAGTAAAATTCTAAAATGAATAATTGATGTTCTTTCAAAGCTATCTCCTTTACTCTACTTGTTCTCTTAATTTACTTGGTTTATACCAACTGATGACAGAAGCCTATTGTTTTGCTGAAACATTAACTTCACAAAGTCATTCCGCTCCCATCTGCAGCACTAAAATTAATGATTCCCTCTGCAACATCTGTTTAATTAACTATCGGCACCATAGAAGAGGCATCCAAATACCCCAGTGACTAAATCAGCCTCAAATTAGGGAAATACGATGTTAAATTGTATCAGAGAGAAACAGAGATTATCCTTTTGAGCACTGACATTCATTAGCTACCAGCCACCCCATGTATCTTCATAGCAAAAATGTGTCAGCACCTCTTTGCCATAAAGTTTTCATTTAAGGGCTGCTGCTCCTTTAGCCATGGTGATTGGAAAGAGGAGGGGGGTGGAGGGGCATGAGCAAGCTTAAGCCCGTGCTCCGTCATCCTTGCTGATGGATCTGTTGCTGGGATGAAAGATAAAGGTACAATAGTGCTTCCATTGAGCACTGCTTATGTTGTAGTCATGCTTGTTAGAGACTGGTGCCAGCTTCCTGAGCAACAGGCTGGTTCCTGCAAAGACAGCAGGACTCATTGCAAAAGCTGCCACTGAGACAGCATATGTCTGGGGGTACCCAGGTCGAAGGTATTGGTCTCTTGGCTACCCTCTAAGAGAGAGATGGGAGAAGGCAGCTCTAAGGGGGAAGAGGGGAGAGCAAGTGGTTTGGACCTCCGGAAAGGTCTCCAAAGTGTCTGGGGGTATTAAAAGGCTTCTTATAGACCCCGCTGCTAACGTAGCTACATGTCCAACTTTGTACAGGCAACACACAAAATAAGGGGATGATTAAGAGGTTTTGGGTTTTTTAAATTTTTTTCTCCACTTTGAACTCCCCCCTTATGTTGCCGTGGCAACAAATGCAGTGTGAAATTGCAAGTTTGCAAAATGCAGTAAGTCAGCAGCATCGTAAAAGCAAAGAAAATGAAGCGGGAGAGCGAGGTGGGGAGACTGGCAGAGAAGGAGCTCACACAGCTGCCTGCCGAGAGGAGAGGGCCAGGCTGGCTGTGCTGTGGAAGGGCAAGGTCGGCAGGGGTGGGAGGACATCAGTATAAGGAAGGTGTTGCAGCTTGGGTTCCCACTATGTAGTTATACTTATTAAAATAAACATCTACATCCAGACAGTCTGCTGTCTATCCAAACTTGCTACCTGATACGAACTTTCTATGAAAAGGGAACTCTCTGGGGATTTTTTCCACTTCTTGGTGAACGAGGAACGTGTTAGGTTGTTCACTTTAAAGAATGAGCCTGAACTCCTGGAAGTACTGAAATAACTCTAAGGTTCTCTAATGCATGAGCTCAGGTCAGAAAAGTGCATCCACTGAGTCCTCTGGGGTGAGATTTTTCAAAAGCATAGCAAGCCTGAAGCTCAGTGCCCACAAGGGCCAGACTTTCATCAGAGCTCAGTTCCCATTTAGGCAGCTACTTAATCTTTGCAAACACCTCAAAGTATCTCAACTGCATCTGCAGCTGTGATGTTGCCCTGAAGAATGGCTGTAGCTAAACAAAAACTTCTCAGTTTAAAAATCCATTTCCTCTCTCTTCGGAATAGTATCTGCTGGCTTTCCTGGCAAACCATTTCTGATTCTTGTTTCTTGGCTTAAAGAACCAATGCACATCTGAAAGACTGCTCTGAAATCTAGCCTCTACCTTGTCTTCAAAATAAACATACTTAAGTACCAGGGAGGAGTTGAATTTGGCTCCTTTATACCCATACGACCAACTTAGAGGCAACGTGTTGGCACATCAGGTGCATTTATAGATGGTGAATAAGTTTCAAAGGGAGTATGGGAAGACAGAATAAATGAGGCTGCTGTTAGACAACAAGCAGAAATACCACCCTTTACTCAAGAGGGGCTAAAGTCAATAAACATAATTACACTTATACTACACCTGTGTAACCCTCACCTTTCACCGAGAATAAGCACTTTTTAGCCCTTTATTTCCCACCTTTTCCCAAAGGTCCTAGCTGTCTTCTGTGTCTTGCCATTGGTCTCAGCGGTCAACTCCAACTCCATCATTAACTCAGGGGTTTCAAAGGTTGTTTTCCACATTCATGTGTTTTCTTGTTTCCTAGCAAAGATACAATTGTTAAGATTTGGCTTGGTTTAATGACAGCCAGGGGTTTTGTGTCTCCATGGAAGACACTCCTGAACATCCTTTTGAATTAACTTTCTGAGTAGATTTGTCAAACCTTGTTTAAGATAATTTTATCTAATTCATGGTGAGAATGTTTAAGACCATGTCGTGGTTTAACCCCAGCCAGCAACTAAGCACCACGCAGCTGCTCACTCATTCCCCCCCACCCAGTGAGATGGGGGAGAGGATCAGAAAAAAAAGTAAAACTCGTGGGTTGAGATAAGAAAAGTTTAATAGAACAGAAAAGAATAAACTAATAATGATAATAATAATAATGATAAAATGACAATAGTAATAATAAAAGGATTGGAATATACCAGTGATGCACAATGCGATTGCTCACCACCTGCCAACAGGTGCCCAGTTAGTTCCCGAGCGGCGATTTCCCCCAGCCCAACTCCCCCCAGTTTATATACCGGACATGATGTCACATGGTATGGAACATTCCTTTGGCCAGTTTGGGTCAGCTGTCCAGGCTGTGTCCCCTCCCAAACTCTTGTGCCCCTCCAGCCTTCTTGCCTTCATGCTGGGCATGAGAAGCTGAAAAATCCTTGAATTGGTATAAACACTACTTAGCAACAACTGAAAACCTCAGTGTGTTATCAACATTCTTCTCATACTAAATCCAAAACATAACACTATACCAGCTACTGGAAAGACAATTAACATTATCCCAGCCAAAATCAGGACAGACCATTACAAGAAGCTTTGACTCATTTGCTTTAGAAGTTAGTTCAGACTTACTCAAGCATCCCTTTGTAGGTGTGTCCTATTGTTACCTGTTGCTGAAGACAGAATTGCAGATGAGTGGCCCAGTTAAAAAAAAATCCTGCTTTGTTGAGAAGAGGCTGCTGCATGGCTCCAGCAGTAGGAAGACAGTTTCTTCCCATGCAGCACATACCCACATTTGTGACATCCACACACTTCAGCACCCAAGGAAGCAGAGTCAGTAGTTGCTTTCCTAGTGCTTGTGTGCTGAGATTATTGGCAGAACTCTACTGACAGAGCATGCAGAGAATGCACCAAACCACATTTAAAAGTGTGACATGAAATTCAAAAGCAGCTAGGGGAATTACAACGCTCTGTAGCAGGATAAGATGCTAAAGGAGCATGAAACACATGCTATGCTTAATGTGATTTTTTTTTTTTTTAGGACTGTTTCCTTTCCAAGCTTGTCAAGGAATATATTGCACTGTCAGAGTACAACCTCAGACATGAACAGCCGTGGCAATAGTGGTGAGATGAATACAGAGCCAGAGACAGCACGGTTTATGCTTCTGCCTAGATAAGGGAATCAGATGAACACCAGCTATAGCACAACACACAGAAACCTCTCAACACATGGGAAGATGAAGAACGAAAGTGTTATCCTAGGTGCAGAGGATCTCCAAACCCGGATGTTACTGATAATGTAAGGAGAAGGAAGATAAGGAGATTGAAAGCTTTAGGTGAGAGTGTCCCTTGAATAGCCAGTACTGGGAAATGAGGTATCAATATTTACTTGGCAAAATGGCACATGGCTCTGAAATCCAGTAGACAGGGAATTAGAGATTGCTTGGATGGTGCGCAGAGAAGCCAGCTGGGACTGGATTGCCAGTATGATATGGACTGCACGCATACAGAGAGGATAGGAAAGCTACTGCCATATTGTGTTTACAATTTTAAACAGATATGATGAGAAAATAGTGGGAGAAGATATAAGGGGAAAAGGTGGCCCAGACACAGCAGATCAGTACCAGATCTGGGCATTGATTCCAGGGACTCACGGTCCTTAGCCCATTATAACAAAAAACACTGAACAGAAGAAGAACAGCTATGAGACTCTGTCTTTCCTATTGTTCTCAAGCCTTGGGTTTATGTAGTTATTTATTTACCAAACATGGAGGAATGACAAACAGAATGAGAAACATGGAGTGCGCAAGAAGGCTCATAAAATCCTTTTCATGTCTTTAATCAATAATGACTAGCGTATCTCCCATACACTTTTCCAGTTTAAAATAGAATAAAGATGTCCCCTCACATCATAATCTTTCTACAGGCAGCTGTGCTCCTTACATCAGCACAATGACCCTAACAGTATGGCTGTATTAACAGATACGATCTAGTCTTTAATGGAGCTCAGCAACTGGGATTAGCTACCTGTAATGTAGTTTGGGCTGTCAGGCACTATACGAAACTGCTAACACATAACAAGTTACAGGCATCAATTCTTTCTAAGTGAAAAGGCATTTCAAATTCTAAACACTTCAAACATAATAACAGGAAATTATCTTGATGGATACCCTTCAACATGTAAAAAAATAAAGAGATGAGGTGAGAGGGTCAGGCATCCGATCAAAACAAAGTCATATCAATGCTTTTTTTTCTCTCTAGTTCAGAGCAAAGCAGAAATGTGGATTTGGATGTCAGGGAGGGAATGAATTGTGGAAATGTAAGGCAGAATGAGAAAGTTTGCAAACTACATTATAACAGAGGAAAGGGAAAGTTTACCTGCTTGTTTGGGTCAATGTGTACACCAGAAGCATCTGTCTGACGCAGCAGGGACTTCTCTGAGAAAACTGTTGGAAAAGTCCCTTGCAGCTCCTTAGGGTATTTTTCCAAAGGAAGCTGAGTCAGGAGTTAGTTAGGGTTTTTTCTTAGCTTTCATATTTTGAAGATGCTCAGTATGGACATCCTTAATGAGACCTGATTTTTCAGATCAGAAGACATTCAGTGCTTCCTGAAAAGCAGGTCCTTTTTAAAAGCACCTTTGTTAAAGTACACATTTGGAGTGCACACTCCAAAAGTGTGCACAGTGTCTGAAAATATTGTCCATTTGCCCCTTTTATCCCTAGCAATGGTCCAGGGCTAGAAAACCTAGGAGGAGAAGAGGAAGGGTCAGAGTTCAAGTGATGAACGCTGACAAGCTGAGTCATTGATGACTTGCATGCTACGATCTATCATTTTTAAATCTAACTTGTCTGAAAGCTGTGTTGTCAAGCTGACTCATTTCTGCCCGTGAAAGAGAGGGCTAGGGAGGAGAACCTTATTTCATCTCTCAGCACTGTGGCCATGCACCAATCCTGCCGCTGTCCCATTTTCTCCACATCTGTCTCTCTCTTTCATCCCTGGCATGTGAATTGGCCAAGCCCCCAGCTGACATCCCAGAAAAAACACAGCTTCCCTGAGCTAGTGAAAGAGTCCTCTAAGGAAAAGAAAAGGCACTGAAAACAAATTGAAAGCAAGACAGACAAACCAAAAGGCAGATTTTCCTTTTAGCACATTTTTGGAAAAAGAGGGGAGAGAAGTCCCTTATGGCCAGAAACCCACACTGCCATTGGATTTCCAGCTCAAGTCAGAAGCCCAGGGGAAAGACAGCTCTTCACCACCTGTCAGGAGGGATTGCAAACACAACAAAGTATCTTGTAGAAAAACAGTGCAGGATAGTCATTTGAGACTGCCTCATTAGTCACACAGCATTTGCACATGCTGATGGCTGAAGGCAAAATATGTCCTTAAGTTACATTATCACACCAAACACAATGTCTTTCTTTGCAAAGGGAGAACAAGAGAAAGCAAATGTACTGCATGAGACGTGAAGGATGGGGCTTTGATGGCGACAAGATGTTACAGCAGCCATAAAGGTGGATGTCCTTCATTATCTTCTCTGTTGGGGTGGTAGGTCAGACCTGGGACTGTGCCAGGTGCTGGATAAAGGCACTCTGGAATAAACGTGCTCTGCTCCAAAGAGCTTTCAGCCTAAATATCTAATATCTCCCAGTGGGTGAATGTTATCAATAGACAAGAGAGTCCAAGGCAGCAGTGTGATGACATTAAAGTTGTTGGAAATCTAATTGTTCCCGAAAAAGTCAAAGCAGAAACTAGACCCGACTATGGAGGGAGGGGAATGTTTTACAAAGTGCAAACCATCTAGTCCACTAAGAACTGAGAGTGCTCTCAAAGTCCCTGAAAATGCTGTCTCCATACCCATGGAAGATGATACTTGTCTTCATGCAGCGTGTGAGCCCTGCATACTGTTTTTTTCAGAAAGAGAGTGTGACTCAAGTGGTGTGAAAGGCTGTGTGCTGGCAATCTGCATAAAGATCAACTTCATGTGCAACTCTGTGTTGTCTTTTTCCTGGTTTCACATCCCACCTGCATGAGTTTGGCTTTCTTCCAGCACCCAGACAGAAATTACAGTGCTAAGCTTGCCTGTGACTTTCTATGAGGTGACCCAAAACTTGTTTTCTTTTTGACTGAGGAAAGCAAGGACACTTTTTCTATTTGAAATCAAATCTAGAGTAAGATTTTTCAAAGTACTTTGTGACTAAGGTTGCTAGATGAGATCAGTTTTTGGTCTGTCGACCAGATTAGCAGAGCTCTGTTCGAGTGCTCCCAGGGCTGCAGATGTGAAGTTCTCCAATACACATCAGTCTCTCCATTTTCTTACCAAAAACTAAATGCATTGAATACAACGAAGAGTGTAAAGGAAGGTATAAATACAGGTTTAACCTAATAGAGTGAATCCCAAAGTGCTAAGGAGGGATTTGTAAAAACTTCTTTAAAGTTTTCTCATTAGTAACATTTGTGTGTCTCTTCTTCTGGGTCTTGACATATTTTACATCTATTTCGAGGGCTTGGAACATAGGAAGAATTGGTTTTAATGGGAACCACTGGCCTCCTGCTTCTGGGAAGATATTGTTAGGGTTGGCTCAAATGAAGGAGGGTCATCAGCATGTTCCCAGAGCTTCTTGCTTTGGCACTGAAGAAGATTTAGCACATTCCGATATCCATTTCCTCCACAGCTCTAATCTTAACACCCACCTACTGCATGCTAAATGAACATCCCAGCACTTCATAATGGAGACAGGAAATTAATTCCTCATAAAGGTTTTTTTTTTCTACCCCTCTTATTAAGACTCCTCAGCCCTGTCAACAGCCAACTGAGCTTTCACAAGTCATAAAGGTGCATTTCTGCAGTTTCATTTCCTCAAGTCTCTTACTTGATGGATTATGCCCATTAATAACCTTCACATTGGCGAAGAACAGCTGCTGGGGATTCAAGGTACCTTGTTGGATAGTGTAACACTGACCCTTTAAGCAAGGCACTCAGGAAAATGCAGACATGAAACAGGGGGTCTGATGATATGCATCTATTTTGCTGAGTTCCTCCTAAAGGCAGCAGCTATAGAAAAGAGACCCTCCCTGACCTAGGATTCCCATGGGAACCAACAGAGCTGGACCACTACCGTGAGGAGGACAACATCTGAAAAAAAAGCCCTTGGTCCTTGAGACTGATGCAACTTTGAGCATTTCCACATCTCCAGCACCCTCTAAGAGCACACATCCATGTTTGCAGGATACAGGATGTCTAGAAAAAGATTTCAAGAGGACAAAGTCCATGGAGCCATCTAACAATAATCCCCTTCCTTGAATTATAAATTGGCCAGGAAGTGTAAAATCCCAAGATTTTGTATTATAATTTTTCTCTCCAACTCTTAGTCTGTTTGGAAATTTCTTTTCTTTGGTGGATGTGACTAATCTTTAATTCTAAAAAAAACCAGTTTAACGTAACCATTAAAATGGACCAAGTTGCATCAGAACGACAGATCTAGTTTAAAAATGTGCCATTTCACCCAGTCGTGAGCTCAGCAGCATCATACAAGCAGAGATGATGTTTAGAGAGTTGGATCCTAAAACAGCAGGCAAAATTCTCGTGAAATGAAACTGGATCACAGCCATATGATATGGATTTGGAAGCAGCAGAGTGAGAATTTGGAGCTGGTATCAAAAGCTGGAGGGCAGTGTAAAATAAACACACAGACTGCATCACCAATTTTGGTAGAAACCTTTTTTAAAAATTTCATGCAGCTATCAAAAATAAAAGCACAAGATCAATTCAATGATCTCAAAACTAGAGAAAATATCCCGGAACATGACGTTTGGAACTTTCCTTGGTTCCCTTTTCAAAATGTTATGTAACATTTAATTTTCATTTTTTACATTCCTATACCATGTAAACTATGGAACAGCAGCATAATGTGACTCTTCACAGGAATTTAAAGATTTTCAACAAGGCCTAGCACAAATGTTCTGTAGAAAAGTACAGTTATGCTGTTGCCTAGCAAATGTCTCTGAGAAAGTGTTTCTGTTTAAGGAGAAAACCAAATTAAGTATAAACCTTCTGCAACGGCATGCTCCCCTGGGACAGTAGAACTCTGTAAGACACAGAAGGCAAAATTGTCAGAATCCCTTGTTAAAATAGAGGCAGCACATCACAACCACAGAGACCAGAGACAATAAAATGAAAAATCCTGGTAGTTCTGGCTTGAAGTCAGAAATAGCTGAGTGCTTCTAGATCTCTTGACCCCAGGGAGTTATTACTAATCATTTTTCTAAGTAATCTTTAACATTTTGTGTCTTTTGTTTTTAATACATTAAGAAATTACACCCTAAAGTGGAATGGACTCCTCAGTTTTGTGTCAGTCCCTGAAACAGTAAGTTGGCATCTCTAACTCCACAGCCAAGCCTGTGTGTCCATGCTGGGAAATACACCCTATGTCTACCTCTTAATGGGTACAAAACTATCTTTGGGAAGGGATTAATGGGCTCTTTTGGCTTTTAAAGGTCTTCTTTGCTGAGATATTCCTTCAAAATCCTTCAAACTCCCCCTGCCCCTCCAAAATCTTTTCCCACATAATAAAAAAACAGATCAGGTGGCAAGGTGGAGTCTGTGATGATGTGGCTTCTGCCTTTCACTCAGGGGGATCAGATTAGGGCCACAAAAGTCCACTGGCGATTGTACTTTAAGAGAGGAACACACAGAATAAATTGCGGATGGATGTTAAAAAACATCACCCTCAGCGCCATGGAGTGGGAGCTGGAGAAAAAACACAGGACTCCTGTCAGTTTGGCTTCCTTCTGCTCTGGCCCATTCCCCTCCAGCTCTTCTGCGATGAAAACAGGGCACAAACAAATGCACTGCTGTGCCACAGCTGTATCCTTGATTTCCATAATGTTTAGGTGTGGAGTCCCTAATTAAGTTAGGGTTAAACCTGATTGTCCACCCAATAGCAATATATTAAACAACTTTGCCAGAAATACAAAGAGAGGTATTTCTTGAATACTTGGTGAGAGGCTTTGGCCTGTTAACTATCTACAAGCCCCTTCCAGTACAGATTAAATCCAAGTACTATTTATCATTTAGCAGGGGACTGATTCATCTACCTGGGGACTCAGTTCTGAGCTCAAATCATGAAGAAGCTGTCTGTCAAGGGCTATTGCACACGTTTCATCGTTTCATCCATTTCTTCAGAAGCAGGGGATAATTTTTTGACCTGGGTTTCCAAGATGTTGGGACAAGAGCAAGAATAAATGTTCTCATTCCTGATCATTCCAGGAGAGTTTTAATTTACACATTCTACAGCTGGGAGTCTTTCCAATCCATACTAAGTTTGTTGAAAGGAAAGAGTATAATTTAAGTCAAGGGAGTCAGGATAAAACAGCTCTAAGAAAGACCCTCCACATATCTTCCCCTATGAGCTGTGAACTGCATTATTAACAAAAGTTCTGGAATATCTCTTGGGAGAAAAATCTTGATTACGTGAAAGAGAGAAAAAGGTATGGACATCCCACAGGGATGCATATGGTCAAGCTGGTTTCATACATGCTTGCAGGACAGATACAAATACAGACAAAGCAAAACATTGCTTAGAGCAGGAGACTCTGTCCCTCCATTTGTGTTGCCCTATCACACTTGTAATGGCTGGCAAGTCCCTGCTCTGCTGTGGCCTCTGGGTCTCAAGATAGGCTGGAGGAAGCACCAAGCTGATCAAGCCAGGAAGAAGGAGGCACCAAGGAATGGGGCATCCCCCTCAAATATACGCTTGGTTGTGCTCCGTATCTCTCTTCAAATCCATCTCTTTCATTCTTCCCTGGCATCCAGTATTTTCTGCAGGCAAGACTCATGACTGAGATGAGACCTGGCTTGACTGCTGTGACTGTGAAAAGGGCTCTCCATACATATTACTGAATAAAGACAGGACTGTGTTGTTTCCAGCCCCATGACTGAAGCAGTTGGCACTAGCAGGCTTTTCCTAAACCCAGAGGAGGCAATTATCAAATGGATCATTACTGCAGAATGGTCTCACTGGTTGGGTGGACATGCTGGATGCTCCTTGCATAAGCAGTACAATAGCAAGCAAATGAATTACCTTATTGTAAATAACTATTTCCAGCCTGGAAAATTGTTCATCAGTCTTGTCTGAAGTTTCTGATCTCAGTTGTCAAGCTCTCCTGACTTCCAGTGGGGGAAAGACGGAGCATGCACCATGTAGTAAAAGCAACTACTTTTTTGTCTCCTTCTCAGCTATTTGCAGAAATATTTAGATGTAGTGTGAGTTCGATTTATGTGCCTTATCTTCCTCAAACCAGATAGAACACTTCCCTTCTGTTACAAACACTGCTTAATGGATGTCTAACAGCCTTGCTTTCACAACATCAAATATACAATAAGGGGAAGAAGGACAAACCAAACAAACAGCTCTTTATTGTTTCCAGGTGTCCTTGATTATGGTTGGAGAAGTGGAGAAGAAAGGGGAGAGAGAGAAAAAAAAAAATTGTAATTAGGTCCTTGGCACAAGCTCATCATAAATAAACATAGCAGACAAAAAAAATTGAACATTAAAAGAAGTTCTTAACTCCTAAAGATCCCAAGTATTCAAAAGATCTCTGAAAACAGACTTGCAGCTCCTTGTCAGTCCTGTTTGCCTTCTCAAAGCTCTGCAGTCAAGAAGCAAATAGCCGATGTGGTGTTACCCTCCACCATGGAAGGCTGCTCTCCATCACGTAGCAAACAGTTAGGAGAGGAAAATACTGGAGGAGCATATACCAGCTGATAAAACTCCCTCCCATTCACCCTCACTATCCAGACTACACAAAGAGTAAAAGTAATCCAATATCCTCTCTTTTGGGGTAATACAGCTGCCCCATTACCTCAGGTGATGGAGGTTGCTCGTTACATTTTTATTGATCTTGTGCTCATTTCTGCACAAAGTTATGCTAGAAACAGGTATAAAGAGTGTAATTTCATTCACTCTAGCACCATATTATCTATCTCCTATGAACTGGACTGGTACACACATCAAAGTGATCCCAACCTCCACACACCCACATGTATATGAAATGGGCTGGCCCAAATGAGTTGAAAACACTCATTACATCATAACAAAATCTTCCACTGTATTCTTTACTGTCTCCTGCCTCCTATACAGTCTCATGTTTTGCTTCTGCTTTTCTTATTTTATAATAGTCTCCATTCTTATTTTCCTTTGTAATCTTTTTCTCCACTGACTGACTGTAAAAAAACACTGTTTGACAGCATACAGTTTTGAAAATCAGGAAGTCCATAAACAAGACTCAAGACAGACCCAGGATAGTCTCTAACAGAAACGATAACTTCTACAGGGCTGGACAGCAACTTTTCAATAACACCTTTTGATAAGCAAATACCACTGAATGGGATGTGATCACAGAGAATTTATTTTTAAAAATGAAAAGTTCAGCTGGTTTTGCTCAAAAGCATTACATTTCTCTTGAAATGTAAGGGAAAAGTGGGGAGAGAAAATAGAACAAAATACGAAAAGGTGCAGAGAGCATTTAATCTGATCCAGATCCTTCCATCCATTTCCCTTGCACTCCAATTTATTTTTAACTTTACCTGTTATCCTGATTTGGGATAGAAAAGATATTGACAAGTCTAGTGCTCTGGAGGTGAGTGGGGAGAAGATGGGAAGGCTTCAAAGCAGCTGGTTGCAGCTCAGGGCCCAGTTCCCTTAGAATAAAAATGAGAATTAAATGCTTAATTCCTGCTGGTGGTGCTTAAATCCATCACTGCTTCTTGCTGTAATGCAGAGGAGGAAAGATTGCGATGGGCCTGTGCTGTGCTAGTATCTCTTGAGTACAGAAGTGGGGATTATTTCAATGTTTCCTTAATGGGCATCCTTAGCTCTGTGCACTTCAGGGAAACCTGTGTCATACAAGTAGTCCCACAGCAGTGGAAGTGATGATAACTGGTTTTTTTCCTCTCTTTCCTATGGCTTCTCTGTATCTGAGCTCAGTCTCAGCATCTTCATCAATAGATTCCCTCGTTTATTTAGATCTCTCTCTGCTACTCACTTGTTTCTTTTTAGAAAATGTGTAAAAAAAATCAATAGCTTTTAAGACTCCATCTTCCTGTCTTTTTTTTTTTTTAAATGGGACTCTTTCAAATTATAATCAGGAGAAGCACACAGCCAGACGATGCTCTCAAGTAAGCTTCCTTTTCATAGAGAAACAAGCTTTAAAAAGTCCCATTTTATTATGCTTTTTCTACAATACAGGAATTAAAATTGTTATGTTTTGCTCATCCTAGCCAAAAGCTGGTTTCAATGAGGAGGTTAGTTTGAGTCCCTTCTCAATGATTCCCAAGATGAATTTACTGTCAGAAATGTTGATCTGCAACCTTTCTCAAATGTAGTTTGCAGTCATCACTCCCCTTTGGTCTATTGTGCACCTACAACTCACCAATAACTTTGCTACTTGTCCCATGACTTTGCTCCTATCACAGACAACAGGGGATAAATAGTGCCTGCTTCATGGGAGCGACCCTCTCTGAAAGACTCCTGAATTAGATCAGAGGAGAGACATAATAACCAAAAGCAATCACAAAACCCCTTCTAACAAGTGTTTGAAGATATTGTCGAGTTGTGCAGGAAAGCAGCATCTGGCAAAGAATTTTCTACCTGGCAGCCTGAGATGCTCAGTTTCAGGCAATATCAGAAGTCACTTGTGTTCATGTCTGGGTCTTCACTGCTACTTAGAAGGATTCACTTTCTAACTCTCAGAAAATATACAATGTTATACTGCAGTAGATATATTATACTGTACTACACTGTATACAGTATTAGGAAACTGGCTGATATGTCCCTTGTGAGATAGTGAGCATTGCTTGGGGTCCTTCCTTCCCTCTGTCAGCAAGTCCTTCAGATGACATAGGATGTCATCACAGGTATGTGGAGATTGTTGTATTTACAGAGTAGAGGGGAGTTCTCTAACATACCCAGGACTGACCATGCCTAATGGTAGGTTACCGAGCTAATAATATCCAAGGGGTAGCAGGTTTAAACTTTCCCTGTGATGTGCACCTGCATGATTCTCAATTCCCACACATGCAGAAGAGATCCACATATCCATTCATTTGTCCTTGATGGTTTAATTAATACCTGAACCATTCAACACTCATCTCTTCACTTGTCCTTTTCATTTAAATGTCACCTCCCAAGCCAGTATCTCCTAAAGAGTGAGAGAAAGGGAGAAAATTTTCAAATTAAGGAATCCTGCCTTGCCTTCTGGATTAGCTACCCCTTTTAAATAATTTTTGCCTATCAGATACTGGAAGGGGGAAGAACAACCCTAATATGGGATATAAAAAGGGAGAGAGAGAGAGACAGGACATAGCAGAGGAAGAAAGTGCTTGAATGATGTGCAGCATAGAGATAGGGAATCTAGTGCAATGCAAGACCTTGGGATCCTGGGAGATTTTTACTAATGGTCTCTGCAGGTCTTATTATTTCATACATATTCTCATATCTCTGACAAAGATACTGCATAAATCACTTCCTCTTGTCCCAGGCTGACCCCTTAACCTCTGAGAGATAATGAGGCACTGTACCTAGCATCTTCTAATGCTGCCAAGATCTATATCAAAGAACATTAATTCTCCATGATAACATCTCTATTTATTAATGCAAATGCCTTTAATCCTTCCCCAGCCTCTGCTCAGCAAGCCACCTTTACTTTTACTACTGAAATTTCATTGGAATTAAGTAAATTGGCTTACTGTCCCCAGAAGGTGGATGTCACTAGGAGCTGAAGTCTAATGTGTCCCTCTTGGCATTGACACTCACCTCCTCAACAGATTAGTTCCCAGACTCGTTACAGTTGGCAGGGGCTACGTGTTGAGGCTTCCTGGAGGTGCTGGGGTGTTTGTATTCTTTCCATAGAGGTCAGGAAATAATTTGTAATGAATAATTTTGTGACTTTTGCCCATTTTTTTGTAATATTTGCCAGCTGTCTGTGAGCAGACTGTGATTTCCCCCTTCGCCTTCCCTCCCCCCTGCCCCTCCCCCAATATCACGTGCTGCTCAAAGTTATTTTCCAGGTTGTTTCTGGGGAAAACCTTGCAGTGCAGGTCAGCTCTTTCTGCTAGCTATCAGATGTGCTGGGCCATTTACTTTTCTTAGGACCGGATCAGGGAACTATGCCGATTTATGCCAGGCAATAAACTTTTCCAACCACAGGTTCCCATGAAACTAGGAAAAAAGCCTTAAGCTCTCACAAACAGGACAACAGAGAAAGAAAGGTAACTCCTATTTAAGAAAATACAGTAGGAATAAAAAAAAATCATAGATCTACAATTCTGCCATTGCAGGATCATGATCTGATAGGTCAGCTACAGAGGAACAGGGGAGAGAAGCTGTCACCTTCTGAACTACTATTAATCACTGGCTCTTGCCTAAACTACATAAAATGGCCATTCTTTAATTAGCACATCTGTATGTCCAGCCTCTCCCTAGCCCAACTCTACCACCTGCCTGTGCCGCATAAGCAACCACCCCCCAGCAAAGGTTTCCTTTGGGCACACCAGAGACGGAGTTGCTCTGTACCTCAGTGCAGCAGACACAAGGTGGTATTTCAGCATAGGACTTCTCTGCCACAACCTCACACATACACGTTTTGGTATATGGGACCTATAATGAAAAATGATGAGGTTCTTACAATCCCATCCTATCATATTCAAGTGGGAAACCATTCTGGGGGTAATGCCTTGTGGCAGGAAGGTGAGTAATCTTTTACACTAAGGCAAGCTAGGAAAGGGAACACAAACACAGCAGAGCAGCAGTTTGGGATGGATGCTCAAGAGCTTCACAGGAGGCCAAAGAGACAGGCAAGAGACCAGGGAACTCCATGCTGAAGTGTTTGCACACTGCTGCACCAAAGCGTAACTCTTTGCTCCAAGAAGTAGTGAAGGAAATGACCCTGGAGAACAAGGTGACATGAAACTGCTAGATCAACTATATGGCTCTTCCTCCAGTCGGTTCTGGCTGTGCCTTCAGGCATAGGGGGACAGGAGTTTAGGCTCTATTACTGCCACGTCCCATGAATAACATGAAAAAATACTTCACCTTTCTTCCTCAGTTCCCTCTCTGTAAGGAAATTTTAAAAAACTTTCCTTCCTGCATCCTTTGGCTGGTGTATCTGTCAGGGCAGGCACCTTCTGCTATTATGTTTCTGTACAGAGGGCAGCACTGCAAGGTTCGGATCTCAAATTTGGTCTCTGTATGCAACATCAATATTACTTACTAATAAGTAATAGACATCAGCCTATAAGCAGAGAAGAATAAGTGCTTCCTTTATATGAACTGATATTATTGTCCCATATAGCAATGACAGACAAAAGTGGAAAACTGATGTAAGAAACTGTCTATCTGGACTGAACTCCAATTTGGAGATCTGATCTGGCACCTATTCTCCTCTTGCTATTCAAGCCTAAGTCCTGTCAACATCAATGGAAGTTCTTTGCAATTATGGAAGGGGGGGTGGGGGAAGACACCCTCTGTAAGCCTGCCGTTCTATCACCTTTTCCTTTCTTGGCCATCAAATGCTGAAACAGTGACCTTGTTTTCATTAAGAGGAACACCTTGTGAATGAATACAGGATGTCAGTTGGAAACAGAGGCAGACAAGGCAAAGAATTCATTAGACAAAAGTTTCAGTGCTGCAGAGTGAGACATTCATTATTTTACAACTAGTCCCTGTGAGTTTTAATTAAAGAGACCAAGGGGTTTGTGTATGAACTGCCTAATATTGTGCCTTAAAATAACACTAAACATGAAGTGAAAGTTTTCCTAGTTTAAACAATGGTTGGTTTGGTTTTTTTTTCCCTATTGCTACATTCCACCATGCGACCAATTCCACCTTGGAAGCTGGGAGACAGAGCAGTTTGGAGGGTGCAGGGCCATGAGAAAAAACTGTCCTTGGGAGACTCCTGGCCCAGTTTTGCAGCCTCCAGAGATTTACATAGTTCAGGACAACGACCAGACTTTTCAGTGTGTGGATGTATAGAATTAAATCCGCAAACACTTCAGGCTCCCTGACATTGTGAGTTGAGAAAATAATGATGAATAAAGCAGCTCTCTGAAGCACTGAATTGGATTGCAACACAGATGGCAATTTCTGAAGCATTTGGATTGATCCTCCTCCCAGACCCACCACCAACCATCTCCTCCAGGGAGAAGTTCATTGACTAGCCATGAGCTCCTCTGAAGCTAGGACACTTGCATTTAGGAGGCACTGGGCATATTTTAATGATCTAAGACAGTCAGTGATGTTATATAAAGTTCTTGTTATGGGAGCCAAGAACAGGATTTGTCCCTGTGGAAGGCAAACCTGCATCAAAACTTCTGCAGAGTGTGAGATGCAGAGTGGGCTCACCTGCCCTGAGCACTGCAACCTGCACACTCATCACACTGTTGACTGGAAAAGCTTGGACTGATGACAGGGCTCCGTATTCAGGCAGCATCACTTTGCCCAGAGGCCTTGGCATACCAACACCTTTGCAGAGGCATTTAGATTTACACTACAGGGGATCGGGGAGTCTGGTCTGTTAGAACAGGCTCAGGCTCACACTCATCTTAAGCCACACAATTAACTTCAGCAGTCATAAATCCCTGCTGCACATGCAAGAGCAGGAAAGCTCCCTGTGTGCAGTGGGTGTGCTGGGTAAGTCATTTGCAAAAAGCAAATTCAGGACTTCTGGATTGAATAATATGAATTTCTACAACCTGAATTAACTGAAGAAGCATTCCATTAATCTTACACATACACGATCTAACCGCTAGTCAGAACCATTTGCAGTTAGTAAGGATTTTTTTTTGTCCTGGTGACTGAAATTATAGCAGACGCCCTGCAGCCCTGCCACTCTAGGAAATGATATTTACTCTTGGATAGCTGCTCAGTGAGGAAGGGACTCACAGGCAGGGGATCCAGGAACATTTTGTCAAAAAAATGCATAAAGGAAGGATCATTTTAGGCTAATTTACCTCTGTGTATGTGTGTGGGGGGGTGTATCTAAATCTGTGTATGCATATGTGTGTCTGTGTGTTTGCCTTGACTGAATGAATCACCCTACCTGTTATAGTGTAAAGCAGCAAACATTAGTAAAACTGATAATAAGCCTAGTGGTGGTGATTCAACCAAAGCTAGCACATCTGTCACTGAGCAACAGACTGCCAAGTTTTTCATCAAGGGAAATACAATTGAATAATAATGTAGTAAAGGTAAAGCAGCTTCAACCGAGCTTTCTGCCAAATTAAATACAGGGTACACTAAAGAAAAAAAAAACCACAATACAAATACATAACCTAAACCCTCTTGAATACAAATCCCTTAGTAATGTGTACTCGGTGGCTAAAGACACATCACATCTGTAGTCTGAGCAGCTTGTTCAGGGGGTGGATGGGTGAGTAGTGAGGATGCTGACAAGCATCCAGCTCTGGGAACATGAAATCTTCTCTGTGCCAACAGCCAAATAAGAAATTGAAGGGGAGGAGGAGATGGGCTTTTTGACTAATATTTTGAGGCCTGATTCTCTAGTGCCATCTGGTCACTTGGCAATGCAGAGGAGCCATAACCCCATCCAAAGCAGTCTCAGAGGGATTTCCCTGTGGTGGAATATCCTTTGATAGCAAAGGGCTTCTGCAGTGCTTGTAGGAGACTCTAACATGGAGAGAAAAGACAACATTGCTGGAAGTGCTTCACTCTCCCCAGTCTCTGGCTACCAGACTACCTTCCTGCAGCCACCAGAAGCCAGTCAAGACTCAGCAGCCCTGGTCACAGCCCGACCTGGTCAGCGCCTGCTGCCGCTGTGACCAAAGATCCACATGCAAAAATTGCCCTGAGATATTTAATGCCAATCCTCATTCCCTCAGCTCATACCCAGCACATGTCAGACGGGTGGGCAATTCACCCCATAAGTGTTTTACAGTAGCCCTGCAGCAGAAATTATTTTCATAGGTAGCATGAGAAAGGCCATTTGCAGCCTGTGTGGTGATGGAAAATAGGCGTCTCAAGGGTGCGATGGCTCTATAGGGAGCTCTCTGACTCCGGAGATGAAATCCTAGGGGATTTTTTTCTGTTAACTAGTATGGACAAGCCATGGGTCCTTTCCTGGCCATGTGTATAGTAACTGCATGAACTGATTCCCAGAAACACGGCCAAGTCTGCCTACAAGGTAATGTCAGCACATAGCTCTGGGAACCGAGAGCCTTGTCTCATCACATAAAGCCAAATGAAGGACAGGATACGGTGAGACATACGGTGAGATTAATCCCTTTGGGCCTGCTTGGGCAGGTGAGAAAAACCCCACGGACCCACAGAATGGGGGGGATGAAGCCAGGACCTGCAGAGCCAGACAGGGATCGGCCCTTCTTCCACTCACACTCAAGGGCTTCAGGCTTATTCAAATCTACAAGTCTCAAGGAGTGCAATGGCCATTGGAAGCAGCAGAACTAACTCGCAGGAATGAGCCAATGAAGAGGCCTGCCAGACATTTTAGCAGTGTGTTATGGTGGCAATGCCATTTCTCATAGGGGCTGCAAACCAGCCTGCTTTCCATATCACCACATCCTTTATATACTGCTCCGGTTGTATGAAGAGCCTTTAATATGGGTATCATTGTAAGTGACCCTGACTTGCTTCTGCTAGAGTGTAAATAAGTATAATGGACCATCAATCTGTCAGCTACAAACTAAACATCTTCGTAAAGAAAAGAAAAAAGAGAAAGGGAAGAAAAGATGCTTATGGTATAGACGCTTTTCTGTCTGCAGAGGAGCTGTTTTGGGGCATTTCATTTCAGCATCCTATTTCTTTACATTTTCTATTTCCCTTGTACATGGAGCAGTGTTCTTCTATTCTGTTTTTGTTCCCATTTACCTTTTTCTTTTTTAACCAGAGGGGCATTAAAAAAACCCAACATCTTTTAAGCATTTGTGTTTAGCATTCGCTTGGCTTCTGAAACCGCTACAGGGCTGGAGATAAAAAACACACACATGTGCACACACAAATATTCAGACCCCTCCTGGCTGGAGCAGGAGGTGAAATAAACCTTTTGGACTATTTTGAGAAGAGACAGATTTGCAAAAGCTACAACACAAAACCCACGACAATCAACACAGCGACAGTTCTGCCAGGCTGAAAGGAAGCCCTCCTGCAAATTTCATTTTAAAACATGC
This sequence comes from Pandion haliaetus, assembly GCA_013401275.1. NCBI lineage: Eukaryota > Metazoa > Chordata > Aves > Accipitriformes > Pandionidae > Pandion > Pandion haliaetus. The sequence continues at coordinate 899,937 of VYZV01014337.1, read as the reverse complement.
TTTGCAATTGCCTCTCCTGAGCATGTAAACAGCCCTGCCAAGCAATTCCAGCTGAGTCACCGTTGCCGGCCAGTCAATGCCTCTCCCTCCCCTGTTTCTCCCCACTTCCCACTGCCTCTTAGCAGAAAGCAAAAAGATCAATGCATTCTGCCCAGGCTACCAACCACACTGCAAATATTCAAGCTAATGAATAGTGTTAGATGGAAGTGGTAGAAAATAAAGCTCACAATATTAGTGCAGCGCAGGGGTAGGTTGGTTTTTCTCATTCCCTTCCGAAGTTGAATGATAAATAACAAGCAGTCACACAGAGGCAATGGAGCAGTGAAAGGTGTGATGGCAATTTTCTTGGCATTTCAGGATGGCAAAGGACCCCTAGACCAGCCATGCCAAAAGAGCAAATCCACCAAAAGGTGAGGAAAAGGATAAAAAAAGAGCACCAATACTTTTCAGTGGTGTCACTGGGTACACCTGTGAGGAGCTTGCCAGTCATATTTATGCATTACTGTACCCTAACATTTCATATACACACCAATTACACTTTACTGCTGGTGCTGAATCCACCTGCAGCAAACCACTCTGCTGAGCTCAGTGTGAAGAGGCTGCACTCTCCTCCTGCCAGACCCATGCCCAACTCCTCCCCTTCCCCGGCAGCAGCCCATGAATTTATTGCTCCAGAGCGCCTCATGCTAACACACCTACCTTGTGTTCATCTAAAACTAATAATAATAAAGGAGAAGGTTTGGAGCAATTCAATACAACTCCTGAGCCAGAAAACAGCTGTGCATTCAGCTCGCGGGATTTTCAATGCTGGGTAAGGTCATCGGTACACAGTGTCTGGTTTTCTGCCTCAGGCAATGGCCTACATCTGACACTTCAGAGGAAAGTGAAAATAAACCCATAATGCACTTAAGTCAGCTGCGTGATCCTGTACTTGGGTTGAGAAGATTTGTCTCTCGTAATATCCCTGCAAGAATCACAGCTGTAGGAAAGCAAACCTGAGGGAAAAGCAGCCAGTATCTCCTTTCTGAGATAATGCACCAAAATGCATTGTACACCTGCACAAGTCACCAAGAAGCCCATTGGCAGAAGTTTGCAGAGTATGACTTTTTTTCCCTACCACCGAGACTAAAAATTGTTTAAGCAATTTTTTTCTAAAATCTTTCTGACGTTTATTGGTGTATGTGTTTAAAAAAATTTACAGAAGAAAATGTCATTGTTACTGCTTTTTCTCCTTCCAATTCTTTGTAGCTGGATAATTTTCCAAATGAAATATTTAAAAATAAAATGGATTATTGAAGAGAAATAAAAAAGCCTACAGGTGTTTTCAGAAGAAGCAACTGAAATAATTTTTGTTATAAAAAATTTTGAAAAAAAGACCATATTGGAGGAAGAAGAAGAGGAAGGAGAATCAGTGATAATATTTGTGGTTCCCCTCCCTATCCTAAATTGAACTGTTCTCAGAAAATTCATAGTTTGAAATTATTGGACTGTCTGCATCCCATGCCATCCAATTGCACGGCTTTTCCTACAGCAATCAGGCCTGCCATTCTGTGCAGGAGATCTCTGCCACGCCTTCAAGCATCAGCTGTTGAGGCCATATCTACCATTGAGAGGTTGCTTGGGATTCAAAACCCCAAGTTTTTGCTCTTCTGTACCACAAGTGGCTTGCCATTGAGCAAGTGAACTCCAACCGGCTGGCAGGTATGCTACCAAGACTAAAATCACTTTCCAAGATCAGCTAAGTACAGCCACCAAGCCCTAGATTGAATTTGAACCAGGTTTCTGGAAGTGAAAGCTAAGAAAAGTAGAAAACAGATGCAGTTAGAAGAAAAATGGCAGCATCTTGTCTCTGTTTTAGAGCAAGATGATTTGCCATGAAATATTACTGCTTTAAGACACATCATTGCATCATTCAGCAATGCTTTCAGACTATTGGCCTCACCCATTTATTTTCACACAGAGGCCAGACTGTAAACCTCTTGAGGGTATAAAAAAGGAAAAAAAAAAAGTCTGTTTTCCTATAAATTTTTGCTGATAGATTTTACCTCCTTTTTTCTCAAAAAAAAAAAAAAATCTACTTGAACAAATCCTTTACTTGTCCTTTACTTGTATAAATAGACTTGGGTACATCTAGGTGCAAACACGAGCAAAAGACAACACTGCTGAAAGATCTTATTGCACCACACATTTTGTAATAACCTGGTATTTTAAAGCCAAAGTGTTAAAGGATTTTCTGACTATCTCTTTTGGGGGGGGAAAAAAAAAAAAAAAAGCAAAATTCTAGCCCTCCTTCTTTGAATAAGAGGAGGGGGAAAGGCTTAAAAATGTAGCTCCTAGATTTTCAAAAGCAAGTGTGCCAAATAAAAGGAGTCTTCCATATGCTGTTATTCTCTTTGGTACATTTCGTGATTTTGATGTTTTATACCACAAATGTCGTATGCTCAGGATTGGCAGTGTTGCAGCAGGGATGTGTCACTGTCAGCCCAGAGAAGCAGCCTTGCTTTGGACCACATTCTGGCCCTTTCCTAACCCCAGTGGGATCTAAAACTTCACAATCATTCCCACCCAGAGAGCTCCTACGCTTCTGTTAAGCAGGTACTAGAATTTGGGGATATGACCCCCTCTGCAAATCAAGCTGCTGGTGTTTTTCATCGTGCATTGTGGCACAGGATTTGAACAGCACAAGGGTTCTGCTACTGTGTCTTACATGCCCTTAGTGCATTTTAAATATTAAGTAATAAAAATATGTATAAGTAAAGAGTACATCCATAAATAAAGCAAATGTATAACTCAGTGAATTAATTATTTCATTACTAGCAGCTGCATTCTCTAACAGAATAACTAAGAGCAGAATTTTCTCCTGACTTTGCTTCTCATTATTAAAATACTACCAAAAATTACTTGCAGGACATGCATTCTTGAGCTAATCATTTGAGGATTAATTTTATGTATGCATAAATAACTCATGTTTTGAATCAGGGTCTTTCAAGCAATGTACTTGACAAAACACACCTGTGTTTGAATAACATCAGCTCAGCTAGCATATATATACACAGAGTTTGTGCTTATACAAAGGCATGGGAGTACTAACGTCCTTTTTCTTTTCTAGGAAACCTCTGTAGTCCGCCGTATGCTGGGGTTATTCTTTGAAAAGGGCTCACAACTTTCTTTGTCACCATCCTGTCATAAAAAAGTCAGAACATTTAAAATAAGTGCGGTCTTCAGTAGGTTTTGAAATCAACTCACAAATCCAGTTTCATTTTCAGGAGCAGCATCCTCTAACTGTGTGTGCATGGGGGAGTGTCATGGCAGAGATACACAACAAGGACACAGGCAACAAGGGCAGATTTTGCTCTGCTGTAAAGATGATGAGAATTCAGGCCACCACAGTGCCCTACACATTGCTGTTACCTGTTAAAAGGGCTGAGCAAACACATCCCTAGCACCTCCAAGAAATGTATTTTTCAATGCCATTATGTTGGCTGAAGTCAAAGCTTTCATATCTTTACTGCTGCTACCTGTGATCACAAGCCCATGTTAGCAAGTGTCTTAAAGCATGTCACAAACACAACTGCATTTGGCTGTGCAGCTGTATCTTCCATTTGCCTCATCAACTGAGATTTTAAGTTGTGGGAATGTGCAATATTTAGCACAGAAGGGGTCTGATCCTGATGTCAAATACTATAAGTGATGATATACACATTCATTCCCATATTCATATGCACATATGTGGCCTTATCCTATCACTTAATTTTGCAGAAGAACAAGTTCCATTAGTTTCTAACCAGCTGAATAAGTTATTTCAGAATTGTAAAGTAGGTTATTTCTCACCTCTTTCTCTGAATCAAAGTTACTTGGGTGGGAGAATGAATCATATAGAAAATTGTCTGTCTTTTTATATCTGACTCAGGAAAAAAGTTGAGATTTTTATATTTCTCATTGAATTAAAATTTTAGAGATGATTTGTTACTTAAAATATTTTATTTCAATTGTGTTGTAACACTACATTTTAATAGAAAAAGGGTCCATTTTGGTTACATCAAAGTAGCATAATATATTATAACAACACTGGCCATAGACATTTGTATTTATTATAGTGTGAACTGTCATAATAAATGCAGTTGGCACTTTTTATTTTATCAAAATAGTGAAGTGATATCAAAACAAAATCTAAATTATTTGTTTCAACTATTCCCAGCTGGAACTATCATTGAAACAGACTACTTCCAGCAAAATATTTTGGTTTTGACAAAACCACAATTTTTGGAACACATACTATTTTCTCAAGAAGTTTTTGGTGTCTTCTACTCTGTATCTCTAATATTGGCCATGGTCTGAGCTCTGATTAAAAGACAATGAGGTCAAATCCATATTTTTATTAGCTTCAGTTACAATGAGACTGCTATAATGAAGGCTGGCAATATCAACACCTCCATGCGATTCTGCTCCATCGGATGGGGACCCTTGAGGAACTCCCCCATGACTTAAATCTTGCAGACCGTATTGGTTTTCCCATTGGAAAATTCTGGTTCATCAAATTAAGGGTGGGACTTCTAGAGCCAGCAACAGTCTGGTAGACTAGTTAGTCATCTGAAACCTGTGAGATGCAACCAGCATCAGGAATGCAAATATGTGCAGCTGTGGAGATGGTTCACCACTGGGCAGTAAACAGGCAAAGTTCACATTGTTCCGAAAAGAGATTCTCCATCTTCCCAATGCATTAGAATGAAAACAAAGCTCCAAACCTTGATATTTTGGGTGTGTGGAGGGGCAACAGAAATCTCATTCTTTGTTTTCCTACCAGCCTTATTTCAAACCAAAGACCTTCTTGTTCTGCGCAGGTGTCTGCAATGTCTTGCATAGAACTCTCTTATCTGTCTTATCCCATGCTCCTGGGAGTCAACCACCAAAAATGAGATTAAGTTCCCAGTTAGAGGACCTTTCTCAAGACAGCCCTCACCACCACAGCTGGTTAGTGCCTGTAAGGCAATTGGACTCTGCAGCCTTGCTTATGATGTAGACATCTAGACTGAGTCTCTTAGAGATGAGTGTAGATGGGTATATATGCTTGACTCCCAACAGATGCATTCACCGTGTTTCTTTTGTATGCCCAAATAGTCCCACTTGCACAGAAGTGGGCTGCAAATGTTTACAATCAGGATGCAAAAGACGGTGCCTAGAGAAGCTTCTCTCAGCAAGCATTTGCTGTCCTTGGCTTGCCTGGAGCAGCCACATGCTGTACTAAGTGAAATCACTGGGGTAGCACTGCAGCTACACAATGTTAACAGGTTGCTACTGCTGCAGCCTAGCACTGCAGGACCCAGTCTAAGCCAGTGCTGTTTTACACCTGATCAATTAACGTTTATATAGAAGTCCAGAAAAGCCAAGCAGAGTCAGGAACCACTAAAATTCACACCTTCTCTAAGTAATATACTGTGACTTGCTGTCCTTCCAATGTCTGGTGTTTGATTTGGTTACATGCAACAAGAACTGATTCACTTCCTATCCGCTCCTCTCCTCAGTATCTCCATTAAACACAGGGACATGAGCAGAATCCAGAAGGCAGAAAAATAAGTAGTATCCACACACCTCAGAGGCTACAGACTGACTGCTGCTGCTTAACCTTCAGCAGTCTGTCTTCATGCCCCTAGTGCTGTTTGTTTTGAGCAAGGGTGAGTGGGGAACTATCAAGAGAAAATGGTCTTTGTAGTAAAACCTTCAGAGTATTTGCTATTAAGGCCCCATCCGCAGACCTAAAGCGAGGGGCCTGTGGATAAAGGAAGTGAGTGCACATATCCATTTTGCCTGTACCCGCTAAAGAGTCAGTAGCAAGAAGTCAGTTAAAGCCACTTTTCCCCTCTGTTACAGACCTTCTACTCTTGGGTATTGCCCTGCACGCAGTGCAGAGAGCAAGTACTCTCTGGGTGCAGCTCATGCCGCCAAGACAATAATCCCAGGGCTTTTAGCTCCAGCCACTGCATCCAAGACAGGACCTCCCATGGTGCCTATCTCTGCGCCTCACCTCCAGTTTTCCTCTGGAGTGCTTTTTTTCCCCCTTTCCCTCCCTCCCAGTCACTGCTTTGCCCCATGGGCTACACAGTGCAGGGGACCGACCACCGGCAACACAGCAGCTGCTGTTCTGCAGGGCAGGCAGACCCCCCCCATGTCTCCCCATGGCACAGCCTACCTCCACGCTGCTCCGAGGGGAGAGCCAACACCATCCTCCCCGCTGAAGAGAGGGGGCCACAGAGTGTTTTCTGGCTCTCCTGCAACCTTCATCTCACAGAAGTGGCCTTTTACCTCAGGCTGTAGCTGCACTTGGATTTAGACTGAGAGGTCTGCAAGTTCAGTCCACAGTGCTGATGACTCACTCAGCACCATCATGTTATAAATCCTGGGGAACTTTTGAACACAGAGCTGTTTGTAAACTGCAAAGCAGCTCAGCTGGCCTGGGTCTCTCACCAGCAAACAGGCGGCTCACTAGGAGCAGGGCAGCACCGTGACTGAAGAAGTCCTCAGAAACTGGGGATGCACTGCCTGTATGTCTCTCCCATATTTTTGCTGCAGCAACACCAGCTGATGCTTTCCCTGTATTCTCTTGCCACAAAACAGAGCCAATTCCTTTGCTTGCTTACTGCTGCCTGCACCATTGCCCCAGAGATAGTGCCTACGACAAATACACAGCAAATAGAAATGTTACATGTGAATGAGGACAGCCAAGACACTAGGGAAGAATATCAAAAGGTAAGGCAGAGAAGTAAAATAAAAGGAGGAGAAAGAGAGAAGACTGGAAATGAATGCTTCTCTTGTCTCGGTGTCCCCATGGTGATGTGAAAAGTCATTAAACACCTCAACAGACTTGCACAGTAGAGTAAACAGGACCAGCTAATAGGACAAAGGCACTGGCACTTTATCTCTTGCCTCTCTTACGATTCAGAGCAATGAAGGTTACACATTCTCATGGCATCCTCCTGTGTTTTTAATATTCTCCTATCAGCAAGATAAAATGCTCCTCACTCCTTTCCTTGAAAATTTCTTATTGGAAGAAAAACACAAAAAAAGCCTTGCTCTCACTGCATGGGGAATTTCAAGCCAGAGTTGGGTTTTTTCTCCCTTCCCCCCCACGTTGAGAAGACTAGTTGCAAAACAAACTGTTTCACTACATGCCCTTGGCCTGGACTCCCTGCAAAAAGCCAACAGAAGAGGCGTAAGGCTCAACAGGAGAAAAACTTCTCTGAAAACGTGCAAAGTGATTCCCCCTGTGGCCTTCTGTGAGCAGCAGTGGGGGACAGGACCAGAGGACCAGGGAATGGAACTAAACAGAAAAAGGCTTCACCATAGAACATTGTTGTAAATAATGACAACATTGATTGTATATTTGTAATTAGAAGTCAGTAAGAACAATCACATTTGAACCTCCACTGTGCTACATCCTGCGCAAAACTCACCAGCATCTAAACAGAACAAAAAAAACACTAAAAAAAAAAAAAACAAGTAAATAAAGTAAATACCCACCGAGAAGGAAGAGCTTGCTGTCAGGAACTTGACACAAAGAGATGGAGGACCCGAGTCCTGCAGCACAGATCTCTAACATCAGGGTATACGTGCTCCTTTCTGTGAGAGAAAATGGATATAAACCTTCCCCCAAATCCTTCAGAAAGAGAATATAATATCATTTCCACCTGCAATACTCCAGAGAAGACATACACTTAGGTAATCTCCAGTCCACTGTGTCCTTACTTTTTGCTTACACATCTCCTATTTAAGCTACTATTCTCCTTTAATGTCGATTTTTTGACAGCTCCTTTTTATATTCTCCCTTTGTACCAGTAGAAAGCCACCTCTAACACTCTTCCTGGTGAGTGGACCTCTGAATTAGGGAAGAATATTTTTTCACTGCTATACTACACAAACCAGGCTAGATTAGAAAAAGTTGTGAAAGGCTTGTTCGCAGATGATTAAGAAAGCTGGCATCACTTATACAACTTTTTTTCACCTTGAAAACAGGGTTCATCCCAAGTATAAAGCCATGAATATTTTACCCCAAAGTGCAGGTGCTGCTGGAAGCTCTTCAACATTCACTTCCCTCCCTGTCCTTGAGTATGAAAATGTTTGTTCAGCTGGGATGGGTGGCCGGTGATCAATGTTCAAGGACATCCTTGCTCCAGAGCTGCCACCTGCTCCTCTGCCTATTCTGTAACACACCTGAGCACTGCTGCCTGCCTTCAGGGAATAGCAGAGACCCACAAAGTGGGTATTTCAGACCTCATTCTTTCTCACTACTTGTTTTAATGCTGCTTTTTAAGCCAATTTTGTCAGCAGAGAAATAATTTTATCTCCAAGGATGTGTATCAGATCAGCCTTCAATGCAGCTGTCCCTCAGCTGCCCAGAAAGCTGACTCTGAGCGAGTTCTGCTTCCATTCCCTACCAAGGACATCGGAGGTTTAGAAGACGCTGATGGTCCTTGACCAGCAGTATTAAGACACTAAATTACGCTGACATGGCCCATAAATCGCTAAATGAGGGACTCCCAGACAGCGATGTGGCGTGAGCCGAATGACTACAAGGGCTGCCAGTTTGCTGGGACACAGGCTGGAAAACTCAGTAGACAATGGATGCACAGAGTGCCTTGCACAGCACCGAGCCATCCTTGTGCCAGAAGAAGAAAACACTCTTTACCACAGGGCTTTGTCACTGCTGTGGAAATGTCCCAGTTGTGCATCGTTCTACTTTTGTGGTAATGCTGGCTGTTATTTACACATGTTCGGTAAAGGACAACTCTCTGGGTAGATATAGACAGAGGCAGTCTGCACCTCTAAAAATAGAATGAAATTACTATTTCTAAAGAGGGGGAAAAAGCCTTTAATCTCCTTAAGATTGTGCCACCTGCCCACTAGCAGGCAGGAAAACATTATTTGGATATTTCTATTTTATTTGGATTTATACGTAAGTTGATAAAAGACCTAAGGCAGCATGGGTAATATTTCCCAGTGTGAAAGGGAATGGGAACACGGCCTTAATTTCCAGGAGGATGCCATCTAGGTCTTGCACATGAAGATGAAACAGAACCCACCTTGACTAAAATCCCAGGGACTGAACTAAAAGCAATAGAGTTCAGAGCCCAAACAACTATGATGTGGGCTATGAAACAAGCTGTTGTAGCTGGGAGTTACCCATAATTTCATAACTTCTGGGGCTGTGTGAATAATGGGCCACTAGCTGACCTTTATGAATTTCCTCAATTGATATCAGCAAAGTAAAAACTAAATGTTAAGGTGACATGGACAACTGGGCTCTGCTTGCTATAAAAGCATGCTGTGCTCTGAGAATGGCATGCTCAAGAACATCTTCTCTTCAAGGAAAGCAACTTCTTCTCAAGTTACTTTCAAATAATGGAAAGTTCAGTGTCTTTTCTCCTTTCAGCAAAATATCAGTCTTATCTTTTGATGCTAGAATGAGGCAATACAGAGGGTTCCTGCTATGTCAGGGGTCTAAGGCAACTCTAGCTGATCAGATAGCTTGGAGTTTCAGTGAGGGCATGGTACTAGATTGTCATGGTTTCAGCTCAGCCGGTAACAAA